>JAQBSW010010424.1:0-24270 GCA_029291075.1 Eudiplozoon nipponicum
AATTAAAACAGTAAATTAAGTGAAACAACTAATAATTTAAAAGGAGCGCTAACTTTATCAGTGCACATAGAGATCGAAACCTAAATGCTGATTTCATGCTGAGAATTAAGCACCCGGCACTTTCAATAATTAATTCTAGTCGATTTTATCCTAGACACCTCTAAATTTATTTTTATCTACCAGTGAAACTGATATAAAGCTACAGGAAGTACTATTTTTGCTCAACTTTTATCTGTCTCACCTTTATCACTTTTGATAAAAAGTAATTAGTCCCTGCCTCACTCACTTACACATAAATCTAACTTTGATTTATATAATTTTAATTTTAATTGTCAAGCCAAATGGAATTTGACGTCAAATAAAAATGTATTGATCTATTCATTTATCTGTTTGATTAATCAGAAAAGTAATATTGTTTAGATTCTGCACGAAATTCAGTGTGACGTAACATGCACGTTTTAGCATCAGATAATAATTGCAGTAGCAAGCAAGAAAGAAAACAGTCTGCCACAAAAAAACAAGAGTTCGATTTAATTAGATTGTTGAACTGCAGATGAGGTGTCAAATAATCGGAAATATACTAGAGGTCAGCAAATCAGTGCAAGAGACTGCACCGCATATAAAATGAACCAGTACACAAAAAATAATCCGGCAATGTTTCATACGTATTCACTCATACACGCACAAAATTATCCATGAACATATTATAAATCTTATATCGTAATGTGTTCTGACGACTCGTGTTTTATACATTATAACACTTTCATCTGTTAATGATGAGCACACTATTCAATGGAAAAATATTATAGATTTTTAAATTATTCTCTGCGGTACTATTGTTTGGAATATATATATATATATATATATATATATATATATATATATATATATATATATATATATATATATATGCATTGAGCTTGAACTGGAGGTGACGTAACACCATTGTATTGTTACATTGTTTTACACTCTCCACATTTACATATTATATATATATATATATATATATATATATATATATATATATATATATATATGCAAACATGTCTAATTAAAATATAATGATGGATTTCTTTACATGCTGCTGGAATTAAATAAACATGTCAGAAAATAATAGATGAATTGTTTTAAGTTAGACCAATTCTGCATGCTTTATATTAACGCAGAACCTATTTTCAATTGATAAAGTGTTATAGTGGTAACAGATCGGTCCATAATGTTTGTTTCCATGCACAGACCAACTATTTCAAGTTCGCTGTCGTCAGGAAAAATTAAAGTGTTTGTATTCATTAAATATGATCTAGTGTGATATAACGGAAATAAATATAAATTCAATTCTATTACTACATTGGCGAAATGCATTAGTTTATTTAATGTAAAATAAAAGTACAATTGAAAAATTTACTCTCATCAAATGTTTAATACGCTCTACTCGTTTAAAATGTAGTCTGAAATAAAAATAACGAACATCTAAATTAAAAATATTATAATTAACATGCAAATAGCCATGTGTGTATAAAACATTTTTTTCGTGAATCAACACTTTCCGATTTGACATTATGATCTAATTTAAGAATTAAAATAGTAAAAAAAGAAATGCGTGTAGCAATTAAGCTAAATTCTTTTTATTTGTTAAGGTTGACGTATTTACCAATTTCCTTTAATTAAATTTAGGTAGAATTTGAAGGCAGTACTAGTTCAATGCCATTTTTTATTGTATATTTTACATTCACAATCCTTGTTTGCTGTTGCTAAGGTAGCAACAGTACACGTCGACAACATTATTGGGCATAACAACAAACTTCACTAAGAAAAAATATATTTTGATAAGTCTCAACATTTTATTTACCATAACCATTGGACTGCACGTGTACTGTTTTGAAATATATATACCATTTTTGATAACAATTTATTTAACGGAATATTTGCCTTGTGTTATATATGTTGATGCATTTATATAACCAAACTCTAGGACTTTTAATGTTTTTTATCTCGCTGTCTTCTGTTACTGTTATAACATAATCTCTCTGCACAAACGGTGATATGTTTAGTACATATATAAAATTAAACTAACTAAACGCTTTTCACATCTGATGATAAGCTTCATTTTGATTGGTTCTCGCTTGTTCTCGCCGTAGATGCATAATTTTAGTCCAACGCATTTTCTTTCTTCTTTCCTTAATAAATTTCCGGTGTAAGGTGATTGTCTTTGCTATACTCTGTGATAATGTATGACTATTTACCACGTGATGTACTATTAATGATCAGATCGATTTGATCTTTTAACACATCTGTACTTAAAATTTACTATGGAGGATATGTTAGAAGTAAACTAACACGCACAATTGTTTAATTCTGGTGCACTTATGGCAAACTATTACGTGATCATTAAGTAACTTGTCGTTAAAATTTGATTTTATCTATTTCCATCTAATTGATATTTAACTTTACTTAAAATCTGTATATGGTAAGTCGACATTGAATAATCGGAAGAAATGTCTAATAATATATCTTTTGGAGTGACTTACCATCTGTGCAAAAAAATCTATCCAGCTTTCCATGAAGAAATCAATAATGAGGATAAATTCATGTCGAATCTAGTCCAAGCTTTAGAGTCGAGGTTCTTGGTGAGTGTTTTAATTGAAAGTCAGCTATATTTTTCGTTTATAACCAAGAATTTTTTAATGGTTTTTAATTGTTTATTCCAACAGTCTACAATATTTGCTTCCCTTTTGGCGAAATAGAATATATGTACATTATTGCACAAAAAATAAAGAAGCTTACGGATCGTTCAGAGCGATGAAAGATTTCGTGAAATTTAAGTGTTAACAAACAAGCACACACAGATAAATAAATGAATGAAGATCTAGATCGTCTGCAAAGTAGGCTACAAAAGAGCCTATGTCAATTGTCCAATTTCAAATAAAATCTGATTCCGGCAAGTCTGATTTAAGTTAGTTTACCATCATGTCCTGACGCAGACCAAAATATCAAATATATCAGCATGTGCAAATAATGAAGGTCTTCTATGCTGTTAACTAATTGAGTATTTTTCGTCATTGTGTTTATTTATTCGGATTACTTGAATTACAAATATGCTATCTACAACAGAAAAACAGCTCTTAAATTAACTGAAACTTCTTCATAAACCGAGACAAATATGGACGTTATGTAACTAAAATCCAGTTTTTCAAAAAGTGAAAGCTTTTCAAGACTTAAATATTAGAAAAATTTCTGAAATTTTATATTATTCACGCCCCAATAGGATGTAATTGGGTAATTAATAATGCTAAATTACAATTAGATAAAGGGAAATTCTTCGCTTCAGTGCGGCAAGCTAGTATGTTGAAATCCGAATGCCGTTTTCAATACAAAGCGGCATAAGGCGAGATGGCATTAAATAGTATGACTGCAAGGGGAAATAATTTATAGTTTTACCCAGTGTGTTATGATACCTTTATTGTGTAAAATTGTGACACATTGTTAGGATGATATTATGAAAACTAAACAGTGAGTGCTACTGGATTTTTTTCAAATATTCCGTATAACTACCAATGAAATAAAATTTTATTTTCAGTTAAGAATTCGAAAAGTAGATGCAGAGAATTTTTATCAGATATATTTAAAAAAAATTTTTTCCTAACGCCCAAATAAGATTTATTAAATAACTCGCTTTATTTCACATGTGTTGGACTCATTTTTGAAGATCTTTTTACATTTATAAAGTCAACAAGCTTCATTTAAACCCAATGTTATACTTCTAGCCAGGTATTTATGATCTCAAATATCAACATGGAATAGCAGAGATAACAATATCAAGAAGGACATTTTTTTATATGATCAATAAACCTGAACGCACAGATAGAAAGACAGTGGACGAGTAACTCCAGTTTAAAGGTTCGTCTGTATGTGAGAAGTTAAAATAATATTTTCGGTAAAAAATAGGTATGCAAACTAGTCGCCAGGATTCATGCACATTTGTAAGATTTAATTTGCTGGTTAAAGACGAATTAAATTAACAATTTACATTTTGTTTCATTATACAATTGGTTAAATGCATTTAATGCAGGCAAGGCCCATAAAGCTAGGAATCATAGAGCGTCATGAAGGAACTTTTTGTGGCTTCTATCTAATTAAATATAGTTTGGAGAACACTCATAGGATATATGGAGAATCTTAAGATATTTTGGACACAGAAGAATGCTCTTATTTTGGGCGAATGTAAAAATATAATTATTCAGAATATTGTCATGTCACGTCTTAGTAATATTTATTTCAGACGCAACTTGATTGACCGTCCAAGAAAAGCTTTGAAATGGCAAATCAAGAAGAGTCAGGCTACATTCCAAACTTTATTTTTTGCAGGTGATTAACCAAACAATTGTATGCCAAATTTTTAAATTAACATTTAGTTTTGAAATTTTATTCGCTTGATAATTCGAATTGCTGTCAGTAAAATTAAAAGTACGTTTGGCAACAAAATTAGTCGCATCTGTAAATGCATTAAATATTATCGCCATGGCCGAAAACATTAGAAGCGTGGACACAAGACTAGGTCGATTACAATTTCATCCGTCCACCCGCAAAGTCATTGGCACTTATTTTGCATTTGATTCAAATTTAATCAATTTACAAACAAAAAATAAATAGTTTCCCACCCGCTCTCCTATATAAGACAAAAATAAGGAACTTATGGACAATTAAGTACAAATTAGTTCTGAAATAACGTGTTGACATTATATGTTAGGGAATGAATGTAATTATTGAAAGACTGGGTTTTCATAATTTATTATATATATATATATATATATATATATATATATATATATATATATATATATATATACATTATATTTTCTATGGCCTTCAAAACCTATACAACTTATGTTCTAATAGCGAGAAGAAACATTTAATAACAAAATGGACGATGGTCGGTATATTTTGGATATAATCAGTTACACATTACAATCTTTTTATTAATATACATTCTAAATTTTCATATAACTAAGTGGATGACAAATTGACTGATTTTCAGTTTCCTATTTCTATTTAGACGGTTATTGTTGATTGAATTTTGAATGCATTTGCATTGGTGTTTGTGTACATGTCGGAGTCATTATTATTACATTGCAGAGATATGTCTGAGATCTAGCTAGTCTTGTAGTGATTGAAGAAATTTTGAACAGTTGCTTGATATTACCACGTATATTTACTTTGATATGAGCTTGTTTTTGAATTTTATTTTGGCCTTCTTTCACAGTGTAGAATGTGTCGATTTCAGTGTTGATCGCTCATATTTTTGTGCAATCTCAGTCGCTGGTAATAATGGTAGTGTTGTCGTTTGCGCAGCTGTTTTTCTTCAGCATATTTCCAATCTGTTGAAATTTTTATTGAGACTGGTATAATGATTGTTGGGGCTTGTTTGAATGCTTGTTAATTTTTGTTTAGTTGTGGGATTCGTGGTGAGTCGATTAAAATATTATATTAGCAAAATTCTTGAATTTTAAGGCTAGGTGCGTGATTTTTTAGATACAGTGATTCGTATATGTAAAAAATTTGCTTTGTGTATAATTGAGAAATTTGTCAAATTGGCTGGGTGCCTCGGTTGGAATACATGCTTGGTTTTATCTGGTATTTTTTACACTACCAGGCCCTTTTTAATAATTGTTTGCGGTAAATGCTGAGGGATTCTGTAGATCAAATGCATTTTCGTACATCCAATGTATATGCTGCCGCACATACACCTGACAGAAATTGCACCAAAATATCAGCGAACAAAACTGCAATCCTCAATCCTGCGCTGTAAGAAATTAATATCAAGAACAAGACATTACAAAAGAAAAAAGAGGGAAAAATCATTCCTGCACACAATAGCCAATAAATCGAACACCTGGTCAAAACTCAATCCATCAATACAGGAATAACCATATCTCAAGAGCTACTCTGTAATGAAATAAGAATAACCCATACAAGCACACAGATACAAACGCTAATGCATTTACGACTAAACACGCAATAAATCACTAAGAGAAAATAGAATGAAAAAAGAAAATCAGACTAGTCGTCATCCACTTAATCAAATGAGAACCCAGGATGCATATAAATGAAATTTGTAGGAAGTAGTTGAGTATTATCGAAATAAACCGGCCATTCTCCACTTTTCTATTAAATGAAATATCTATTATTTATATGAGTATACCGTATAATACGCATATATATATATATATATCCAGAGAGAATGAGAGTGAATTTTAGTTTCCATTCCCTTCGCTTAAATAGCAGCCTTACATCGGCGTGTTGTACAGATGTATCCATGGTAAATAAAAATTCATGCATGGTAATGTATGAAGTTTTATATGTTTGGAGGTCGGCCATTCTATTAATCTAAACCATTATTCTTATATGTTATCAGAATTGCTTAGGAAAATAATATGTGTCAATGCTAGAACTGAGATTATCCAAAGTATTAACTATAACTTTCCAGATAAAGGGTATCTTGCTGTAAATGAATTTAAGCACCAATTTATTTCACGCGTGTGTGCTTCATTTTTTTCTCTCATAAGTAGAACGACGGGTATGGAAATTTTTCACTTTTTTTGGCATGATAAATTACAACGATGCTTACTTATTGCGATCAATTAGCTGGCAACTGGACAGTATAACTTATTGGGTATATAGTAATTATTTAGATGTTTTCTATTTTTACAAAGAGGCAGCAACGCGAGAAAGAGAATGCGTTGGCCGATGCAGAGCTGAGGCGTATACGTCGACTAAGGAATGAAGCAATTACATCAAATCGAGAAGCTGACTCAACTGCCAAAAAATCAGCTTTCAGCACGTCGAGCATCATAAAGCCCGTTAAGCATGAAAGCCAGTTGATTTGTGTCACAGAACTAAAGCCTGGAGATAGCTTCAAGCCATCGGTAAGTAGAGTTCACGCTTAATATATAAAAAGGAAAAAAAATTGCGGATAATTTATCGGTTAATATTTGGTATAAATACTCTAATAGGCTATGAGCATTATTTTTGCGTGCATATAAAAAATGGCGTATTCTTTCCTGTATAATGTGTTAAACTACATCATCGAAACAAATTTAGATTGTGTCAGAGTGACTGTAAGAGTGCCTTCTAAGTAGAACGATGACCAGATAACGATATTACTCGGTGAGAAATATTATTTCTTTTTTTATATGTTGAACATAATTTTCGCGAAGCTTACATTTAGTAAATTGTGCACTACAGATCGCTTTCTGATAACAGGCCAACATAATTCAACATTCCCGTTAAAAAATTTTGTGAGTTTTATTACTCATTTTATGGATTCCAATTTCAGAGATCGATAAAATGAATACATTAGCAGCAAAATGGGAATATATATTACTTTGAAATAGATGCTTCCAAAATTTTTCTCGAATCCCTTTTATTGATAAAAGCATTGATATTTTAATGTTACATCCAATAATTATTTAGTATTTTCTACTCATTTATTAACAAATTATCACGTCTGTGTACTTAAAAATGCGGAATAGATACAGACATAAAAGGAAAGAGATTTAAATAGACAATTTTTCAATGGCTTGTACATTCAATTAAAGCTTCAATTCAGAATATACCTAATAAATTTGCGAATGATCGGCAGGAATTTAGTGATCCATAACATTTTCAGTATTGTATACATATTGATTTTGCATCTTTTATGCACATGTTGGAAAGCAAAATTATGCTGGTACGTAAAACAAAATCCAAATTCCAGGAAAAACAAAAATAATTTTAATCATAGTGTATAAATTATTAAAAATATTAGTAATATATTAAACATCTCAGAATTGATCAATTTCGCTTTAGTTCAAACGTTATTTTAAAAAGCTGAAGCACACAATGAATGTTGATCCTGCGGAAAAATATATTCATTAGTAGATTTATCGTTTCAAGAAATGACAAATTGATTGCGATAATAAAATTAATTCAAATACGATCAGAAGGAAGAACAAAGGTCAACATGAAGGGGATGTATAATCTCACATGCACATTTGTTTCCTTCTTACTAACAACTCATCAGTAGTAGCCGGAATTACCCCCTATACTCATTATACATTTTGAAGTGGAATGTCGGACAATTAGGCGGTAAAATCTTCTTTATGTATGTGTAAATCTGTAGGTGTAGCGCAAATTTCATACAAAATCTTCGAAAATGGACAACAAAGCGTGCTCACTATATATAATATACATACCGAGCTCGTAAACTGAAACAACACTATGGTTGCTAAGTTGGTACATGATACAAACACTACAGTTGCCAAGTCGTTACATGATGCCAACAAAATGGACTTCAAGATATGCTAAATTTTACTAAAATTGAGAATTAAAACTACTTCTGAAAAACTTTTACTCCAACAAATCCGTACACTTTTGAATTGATCAATATCGCATCACTTTTAGGGTAATCGTTACACCGTTCCATTAAATAGGTATGTGTTAGATACTATTTGATGTGGAGAACTAATATACGCAATAGTGTATTTGGTGCTGCGCACTTTTTAACAATTTATTTCAAATAGGACCAGTAGAATGAATCAAAGTCAGCATGAAAGTAAGGCATAATCTCAAGTGCACATACGTTTCGTGCTTACTGGCGACTCATCAGTAGAGCTGATATTACGTCATGTACCCACTATATATTTTGGTGAAGAATATGTGACATTTGGACGGTAAAATCTACTAAACGAATGTGAAAACCAGCAGAAGTGCAGCAAACATCAAACAAAGCCTTCGACAATTCGAATTCAAAGCCACTTTCTATATGCAATATATACTGAACTCTTAAATTGTACCAACACCATTGCAATTGAGTAGGTACATGTTAATAACACGATGTTAGCCGAATAGGTATATGGAATCAACATTATGCTTGCTGAATCGTTACATGGTACCAACAAAATACATTTCAAGATATGCCAAATCTCACTTAAAATAAGAATTACAACTAGTTCTGATCATCTGTTAATTCAGCAAATCCATACATTCTGGTCTTGATCGATATCAGTTATTACTTTTCGAGGTAATCATTTCATCAATAAATTAAATATTTTACAAATAAATGCTGTAGGTTGCGGAGATCTAATATATATGCAATAGTGTATTATGTGTTGTGAACCTAGTAACAACTTAATTCAAATATGACCAGGAGAATAAACCTCTAAGCAGGAAACGAATGTGCGCATAAGGTTATACATTTCGTTCATGCCGGCTTTCGTTTGTCATTCTGGTCCTACTTTGGACTAATTTGTTATTAGGTGCGCAAAACTCATCACACTATTGCATACATATTAATTGTCCGCAATCAACAGTATCAATTTGTAAAATACTTAATTGAATGATGAAATAATTACCGCGAATAGTAATAACTGATATCGATCTAGACCAGAGTGTATGGATTTGCTGAATTAACACATATTAAGAAGTAGTTGTAATTCTCAATTTTGGTGAAGTTTAGCACACATTGTAATCTATTTTGTTGGTACCATGTGCCGAATTGGCCACAATAGTTTTAGCACCATATGTATCTATTCGGCCAACATTGTATTGTTAACAGGTACCAGCTTAAAAGCAATGGTGTTGGTACCTTTTTATGGGCACAGTGTATATTTTTATAGTGAGTTATCTTAAATTTTCATTATCAAGAACGTCATATGAAGTAGCTAAACTTCTGCATGTTTACACATTAGTATGGTAGATGGATCGTCTAATTGTCAAACATTCCTTATCAATATATATAGTGGGTATATGGTGTAATACCGGCCCTACTGATGTGTCGCCTGTCACTACGAACTGAATATGCACATTACATTAATTATTTAACTTAAGATTGGGAGTTTGGTATATTCATCAACTTTATAATGTATCCATCTGTTAGTATAAGCTAAGCGTTCTGTAAAGCAGAAAATTCTTTTCAGCTAACAGATGAATCTAATGATTATTGAGAACTCTTCAAGTACGGTGCAGAATTTATGCTGTCAGTGGGGCTTGAAAAGGAAAAATTTATTTAGGAGTCGCTCAAAAATAGAATATAATGGGATTGATGTTTATACGAAGTATACTACATTGACTTAAATGATTGCTATAACCACCCGTGCCACAAATGATTGATTAGTTGTATAAATCCTCAGTTGGATATCACTTCCACAGGTGGCATGGTATTTATCCTACAATTTCAGTTTGTAGATGACTAGTTCAAACTTTAAGTCTAACAATATGTCATAAAGGCTTCATTTGATGGGAAACCTGAACAAAAAACTTCAGTTAGTACATTACAGCAGATTGTGTGTAGCGTGCGGCAGTGTGGCTCAATGGCGAAGGTCACAGATCCCAAAGCTGACGTTCCCAGTTTTGAGCCCTATCCGTGAAAAATTCTGGAAAATATGTGATAAGCTTTGAATAAAAAAACCTGGTCTACTGGATGAATTAGTTATCGCAATTACAGAATTCTTCGGTTATACTGATAAATGTATAAATGCAATGGGAATGGTGTTTATAATAATATCTCCGACTAGCATTTTGTATATTAGAATTGTGATGTCGTCTGTTCATCTCTAAATTTTTGTAAACAAACAATTGGCTCTAAATGACTTATACAGAGAGAATATTCCTTTGTAGATTCTTCGGAGAATTAATGCAATATTTATGATAAATCTGTTTATAATTATTGAACTGTTTTTAAAAATTGCGTTGAATGGTCTTAATATTTGTTTTCCTAACACTTCTTCCCTTATTTATTATTTGTTATTAATTGCATTCTATTTAACAAATAATTTATTGCGCGGGCGCTGGTAAAAATTCTTTAAATCCAGTTTGTGAGCTTGAAGTAAACACCAATCATATTGTAATTAACCAGTCGTCGGACAACATAGCAAAACTACTTCCAGTCGCACGCACTGACGAATTTCGACCTTCCATGATCATCATCAGAGTACGACGGCAAACTGACTATCGAGGATCAAACCGCATTGAATATATATGGCAATCAAAGTTAGATATGCAGCTCTCACCTCTAGCAATCTCGCATACATTGAACTTGACTGAAAATGTCGGCTGCACAATTTGCTTGGAGTAAATATCAATCCGTCTTCGGATATATATATATATATATATATATATATATATATATATATATGAGGCGAAAGCTGCAAACAGTTAATGTTCGTGACTGCATAGAAATTGTACAGCCGACATTTCCAGTCAAGTTCAACGTATGCGACGACTGGTTAATTACTATGGGATAGGTGATTTAAAAAATTGCATACTATGTTAGAAGAACCTCAAGTCAATCATTTATCCACTTAAGGAAACTGTTGAAAGATTTTTCATCGATGAAATTTGATGTTTAAAAAATGAATGTATTTTGTCACTTAATTTTATAATAAAATAAATAATCAAAAAAGGTTTATTGAGATATAATTTCAAGAAAAAGTAAGCATTGACACTAAGTTGTGACATTGATTGTAACGTATTTATAGTGTTTTGGCGAAAATTAAATGTGCAAACTTTTAACAAAAGGAAAAGTTTTTATTGTCAATAAAATTTATTGGGAAATTTTTGCGTTTAGTTTTCATCGAATTGTGTAGAATGATGCAATATTATTTTATAGAGAATTTCGAAGAATCCTTTCTTCCTTTTTACAATTTATATTTTATTTCTTGTTATCTCAGAACTCGTTTAATGTGTTCGTCGATGTGAGTTTTTGTTAATTCTAAAATTTCTCGGAAATTTGTTACAACAATTAATTTAAAACACCAAAATTTTAACAACCACATTTTTTGCCAAAATTGCATATTAAAAAAATGTTAAATGCAATTTCTTTGTTAGAGTATCACTGAAACGGGTGGTCATATGTCTGCCTCAATTTTGCAGATAAGCACAGCCTAGTAAAACATTAATTACAAAGCAATTCAAACGATTATTGAATCAAAATCTGACTAGAGAGCATAAATTGGTACAGAATTGAAAAGTAGTTAACCGCGCGGTACCTGAGGTCAATGGATTTCCGTATATGTTTCTGGATCATATGTTCGTCGGTCCACTATATATATGCAGCAATATCTGTTGTTATTGTATACGGCCCAAAAAAGTCGAAAAAATCTATTAGATGAATTGCATTTACGTCTGATTTAACGTTTATTCCCAACCGATATATTTGGCTGTGAGTATAAATAATAATTATAAAAATATTTTTCAAAATTAAATATAATTTTTACATGGTAAAAATGGAAGATTCTTTTATCGTGAAACGTAAAAAGCCTATTCAATTCATCTTATGCTAAACGATATATATTTATATATATATATAAATATCGTTACCAGTTTCACCATTATTTAAAATATGAAAACGATCTTTGTTACATGGAATAACATGTATTAATAAATCTTATTTCTACCAGTATCTACAGCCATTATTCTGGATTCGTTAGTATATTCGTTCATCCAATCCCAACTGTATATTTGTCGTAACCAATCCCCTCTTTTTTATGTTATATATATATATATATATATATATATATATATATACACTTTTTTTTCAATGTTTGTGCTATGAAATCTTTATTTGTGTTACGGAATAAATCGAGAATTCTATGTTTTGAAACAATGTTAAAAATAAAATGATATTTTAACACTTTACGGCGATCAAAATCATTTTTACGTAAATTTCTCCAAATTTTCGACCTGTTGGTTTGGGTAATGGTTACATTTGAAATAGGGCTACATTCAAAGTTTTTGATCTTTTAGTCGTAAATTATTACGATCATTGTTATTTAATGTAGTTGGATGGTATAATATCTTGTTAAGCATATTAAATTTTCTTAGTCTTTTGCCAGATGCAAACAATCGGAAAGTAATGAGAAATTGAGCAATGTGGATACAATACGTGATAAAATAGAAGAAATTGAAAATATCCCTGCAGGCGTGAGTGACGATGAATTAAACGAGGAGTATTTCAAACATTTTACAATTGGTTTTGTTCGTCAACCTTCGGAGCGTACTATAAAATTTTTGAAGCAAAAGGTTGGTACATCCAATTGACTTATAAATGAATCCACTTTATTCACTATACACTTGTGAAATAGTGGAACTGTTTTACAAATTATAACACAGATCTTGATATTCTGTTTTGATGCCTTACGATATTACAAAAGTTTTCATTGGTCATTAACGAGACATTTTACATTATTTTTTCTCATTATGCCCGACAATAGTTTATCCTTTTTTTGAGAAAGTATCCATTTATAGGTTCAATTGCCATAGTGTATAATCTATTCAGTATATTTTGATCGTTTTTAATCTTTGTAGTAATTATTAGAACCGTCTACGCAAGTGCATTTGAAAGTATTCGCATGCATCTTATCATGCATTTTTTTAAAGTTGATGGGCACTATCACGTATATTTTAGAGAGGTACAAAATATTCATAATTCATCAATCCTTATGTAAAAGTTCTATCGTTCAAATTGAATGCCACGCTTGTTTAAATAATATCTACGAACCATTACGCTTTAATTTTCAGTTAATCGGTTTCTGAACAAATGGGAATTTTCTAAACTGATTCTGTTAGATAATATAACTCATAATGCATCCCCAGAAGTAGCTTCTCTCGCAATAGTATTGACTGTCGATTTATTCATTGTACCAACTGAGCTGCGCATACGTACACTTTTCATTTGTACAAAAATGTATGATTTTGATCATACTTTAATTTAGGTGAAGCCTATTAGGTATTAATTTCGAGCCAAATTTCTAACTGATAAACTACATCTGTCCTAAAAAATTAATACCATTCCACATAGTAAAGCGCTAATGAATTTTAATATTCTAGTAAATCTTTAGTATATATACGTTACAAACAAAATCGGAAAGTGGCAGTGGATAGTTCATTCAATCCCTCAAGTTATATTTCTTGAGCACCAAACAAATACGTTTTGGGATTTCTGCGGCCGAACTGCGAAGCAGAGAATATATTCCATGAGAGTCCCGCAGCACACCTATTGAGCAACAAAAGCCGGTTATTACACGCAATTACTATTTATACACTAACTTCTGATTTAGGCCAGTCTTTCCTTTAATTTGAGCCGATTTAGCATTGCATGTGACTTAAATTTCTCATGGGCCAGCTTGTGTAGATTATTAAAGAATCGACACCATGCTACCAAGAGAATTGGTTTTGAATAACATTATTTCTTGTGTGATTTTGATTATATATATTATTTCCGTTTAAACCAAACGTGCATATTCCAAGATAATCACTCTTTTTATTATAAAGAAAGTGAATGCACGATGACTAGTACAGTGAGTTAGCATTTTGGCTATCCAGATAGGATTCCCTTCTTTTTCCATCTCTACACCTTGCACGATGAATAACGGACTCTAATTTGTGTATTGTAACCTAAATTATATTTATCATTGAAATAAATGACATCGGATATTTCGATGTCCTTTAAGATAACTGGATTTATTTTTAATTTTTAAATGTACAATATGACAATTTAATACTTAATATAACTGTATAATATTTTATTAAATATTAATTATATTTTATCAATACATGCAACTGAAATGGGTGCTATACATTATATACTTCTATTTTCAAATTAAGTTTTAATTCTGTTATAAATTTATCAACTTATTTGTCGCAGATATTCTAGTACTTCAAATAAAATGTTATTTCGCAGGATCTGCTTCATTGACGTGTATTCTAGCCCATTTGGTTTAATTGATCCGGCCATTTCATATTCTTCCTGAAAGTATCTTTAAAATTGTGTATCCAAATTAATTTTGTACACATGTTGTACATATTAATTAAAATTTTATTCTGGTTCACTCAAATTAAATCATTACAGGATTAACTGCAATGATACTACGGGAATGAAGTTAAACGACTCTCGAAACAATATTATGAATGACTAGTTTTGGTTTTAAAAAGGGCTAATTAAACCGTTTATTTAATAAAATTTTTCGTTTTTGCGATACATATAAGCATATTAATAATAATAAAAATAACTAACTTATAGAATTATTCAAGTCAACCTAATCCTTAAAAAATGACAAAAGATTTGGAGTAAACCTCGAAAGAGAAAAATAAGTAATTAAGGTAAAAAATATAGCCATTTTCTAAAGAAACTAGAAAATATTCATGGCTACGAGAACAATGGCTTTCTTTCAATATATCCATAGTCAATGCTATGAAACATTTGATGCAGAAGCTCAAACATACACTTTTAATCCTTTGAAAAAAAGTTAATTTTCACGTGATACAGTTCAAGTTTTTTCTAATATCCCCATAAATTATGCGGCATCGACCGTTTGTGATTTGAGGTTACATTGCAGTAAGTAAATAATTCTTCCAATTAATTCAGACAAACTATACTGCATGGTATTTTTATGCGTTGAAATTTGGTGTTTAATAATAGGTTTCTGGTCTACGGCGGCAGAATCAAGAAATATATATTATTAACTAAGCTAATTTTCGTATTAGATCTCCGTTTTTATGATAGTAGACGCACCCTCCTAGATAAATTATGCACAAATATAGACATGAATAAAGAACATTTTCCGTATACCAGATAGAAAAATTTTTATTTTTGGTTATAAAATTATTCTGCAAATTCAATATAATTAAATGGGCTGCTGTTTTATACAATTTATGCCTGATTCTGGTGGGCAAAATTTGATAAAGACTATTTTAAAAAGAGTAATTATAGGTAATCCAGATTTAAAATTGAAACATGGAAACATTGCTTTTTTATATATGGCTCATTTTATCTACAACGTTCATGAAGTAAGCTAACAAATTAGATAAATTTATTACGTTCCGTTTAAAACCTAAGTAGAATAACACATTAGATATCTTTGTCAATATTTATGATCGAGAAAATAACGATTGTTTGGCACGAACTATTTAAAACATACGTGCGATGTTTCGATGGTGTGTTGCGCAATAGCAGCCGTGTATTCACCATTTGATTTAAAACTGGCGTTTAAGTTGCAATGTTCTCTCAGTCTGGTCGATCGGCCTACGTAAGTTGATCGACAACTTGCGCATGTATATTGGTAAATAACATTTGATATCAACATTAACGGCTGTTGCTCTTTGATGACTGGTAAAGGCAAGTGTGTTACCCTAAATAACAATCGTAGTTTAGCTGCATTAAATGTGCGTGTTAATGCCGCTTCAACTTTCTTTTGTGCCATTCGGGAAACTGTATCCCCCTTAAATGGGATGTTTAGGTAGACTGTTTTCTTTTCTGGCCCGTAATACGTCTGTTTCTGTTTAATTCCCTTTTAATAATCGATTCAATTAATTGTCTGGGATCAATACTGGCCATTATGAAATAAAAACGTTTTTAAGTAAGGAGAATTTTATCCACAGTATCGAATTTAACAAGTTTCCAATCTATTATGATAGAACCAGATTATAACTTTTCTTTAATTATCATCGTTTATAAAAACAAAATTGAAAGCAAATAGGCGACACTACAGTAATGGGTATCTGCTTCAACATTTTTACAACTATCATCATCTTCATTCTTATAAAAAGTAGCGAATGTGATCGAGCTTAAACAAAATCTCAGTCGTCAAGTTGTTACGATTATTTAAGTTTGCTTTCGCATCACAACATTTAGCTTAGTCATCATGAGCATTTGATCTTGACTTCAATTTTATATTCCACTCTTGTGTCATGAAATGAAATATATGGTAATCGTGTGCCAAAGCAAAAGACACATTTGAAATTGTGCACTAAAATAATCAAAATTAACTTAAAAGCTCTTAAGTTTGTAAATAACGATAGCAGCACATAATATCCATTCAATAAATTAAATAAATACATTTATTATAAACTGTCTGTAGAGTTATTATAAAATATAAGCGCACAAACTAACATGGAATGAAAACCATTCGCGTCGATGCGACGCTGTACACTATGTATATTTATTCTAGTAAATGTGCACAGTGACAGTGAAACGGTTATGGCAGTGCATAATGATCAATTAAATCGTAGCAACTACACCTGTGAAGGTTACGCTCATAACCACAAAAATAACTTGGACGTTATAAACTGGAAATTAAGGAAAAAATCTTAAATTTATCGGCAGCAAGGTCTGCTTGAACTGCATTCTGAGAATGCTATCTCTCTATATCAATAATATTGTCACACTGAAATGTGACACAGTTTTGATACTGTTTCTTTTTGTTGATATTTATTCCCGAAACAATATTTACTCCCATAAATTCGTAAACATTCTGGAATACCTCTTCTTAAAATCAAGTGTGTGAGCTAGAAGTAAATACCAATCCCATTGTATTTAACCTGATGCCGATCAACGTAGCAAATCTACCTTCAGTCACACTTACTTGATCGGCAACAGCTTAAGTACAATGGTATTTGTATTTAATTGAAGCTCGCTAACTTGATTTAAATAAATGCTACCACCATCCGCGCAAACAATAATTGATTTCTGGAATGTCATTTGCTTAATTTTGAATGTAAGACGAATTCCATCTCGTCATTTAAACCTTTTTGTCAACATATTAGGTGAAGAAACGTTTGGTTCAAATTGAAAATCAAATGAAATTCTCGAAAACTTTAAATAAAACTTGGACAGCATCTGGCAGGCAATCGTGTTCTACGTCAGAACCTTTTTAAAACTATTTCAGTATTTTGCGGAAATAAAAATAATTTTTACGCTTTATATGCCATTCAATAACTGCGCACAAATTCATAATTATTTTTTAAATAAGGCTTTCGAAATTGAATTAAACACCAATCCAATTATATTTAACCAGTCGTCGAACAACATAGCAAAATAACCGAAAATCGCACGCCCTGACGCGTTTCAACCTACTATGATCATCATCAGAGTACGTCGGAAAAGTGACCAGCGAGGATCACACCGCAATGCATATATATATATGGGGTACTCTCGAATACAATGTGCTTGACTGGAAATCTCGACAAAACAATTGCTTTGCAGACACGAACTTTAATTTTTCGTATCTTTCGTCATATATATAGGTAATACAAGAAAAATATCTTTGATTGCCGGGTGGAGGTAACAATTCTTTAAAACAAGTTGCGAGCTTAAAGTAAACCCCAAACCAATTTTATTTAATCAGTTGTCGAAAAACATCGAAACTACAGCCAATCGCACGCACTAACGCGTTTCGACCTTCCATGACCGTGATCGGTGAGTAAACTAAGTAGCAAGGATCAAAACGCAACGGGCGGTATTCTTCTATTTTGTTCGATCATTGGTTAAATACAATTGGATTGGTGTTTACTTCAAACTCGCAAACTTTCCTGGAACAACTGCCTCCACCATCCACTAAATCAATAATTGTTTAATATCAGGAATCGTTATGATAAATTCGAATTTTTACAACAATGGACTATTTGTACCAGTTCATCTGTATAATACATAATGGGAATTATCCAATTCGATTTCCCTCGGACGGATCTTTAATATTAAAAGCTATTACCGTCTCATTACATTTATGATAAAAATGATCCTAATCGACATTGAAAATGCTACTTTTAAATTTTAAAGTGTCAACTTTACACCACGCTATAAAAATCAGCATCTTCATGCGTTTATAAAATAAAATGTTTCATTTTTATTTTCAGTTGTACATAATTGATTCAATAATATCCTTTTACTTTAAAAATGAGTAATGATATTATTGTTAGAATAATTATCAAAATCTATACAGTATCATGACCCGCTGTTTCATTACAATTATGACTGTAAATTTTTAATTAATTTTTCAATATTTAAATAATATTTATGAAAGCTAATATTTAATTTTTTATTTCTTTTGAAATCAGGAAATGGATCACCTATATTACGAGTCTATTTCATTGGTGACGGATGTAAATAAAGTTAATCATCCTAAATAGTCGATCAATAATCAGGAGTAATTAACGATTTATTTCAAAATGAAATTAAAGATGTTGTCTCTTTCTTTTTAGTTTAATAAATACGAACGCAGTTTTTAAATAAACTCAGCATACACCATGAAACATATATTCTATTATCGACAATTTAAACAAATATGAAAAAAATTAAATAAAAATCAACGACAATTTTATAAATTACTCTGTTCTGCAATAAATGTATACTATTAGATTTCCTTTATTTTTCCTTTTTATTTCCTATTCAAAAAAATCACAAAAGTGATAATTTAAAGGTTATCCGCTTGTATGTACTTGACTGTTAAATTATCTGTCTTACTAAAAATATTAGGATGTGCATAGTAAACATGAAATTTCCTCAAACAAAGGACTCGCAATGTGTTTCAGCTGTAATTGCCAAGAAGAATAACATATTTATCTAAAGATTAGAGGGCTTATAAATGCGTTTTTCAGCTACTTTTCTAATTTTATTTAGAATTCTAGTTCCGAACATTGGAATCATAATTCAATAGGCTTAGGTGTTATTTAGAGATTTTCAACATTAAATAGCTTAAAATGCCACTAGTTAATTTGACCAACTGAACATCATATTTTTTGGTTTTATGCATGAAATATTTGGTTCTATCTAATAGCGATAAGTTGCATCATATCCACTGTCCAATTGTTCAAACGGTCGTGTTCAAACGTAGGAATATGAAAATTGCTACGTTAGACTGGTGGCTGATTTTTATCACTGGAGGACATGCAGAGGATGCGGATGACACGGGATGCTCATCTATTGGAAGCTCAACAAATTGTGCTTTGTACCATGATCATATTTGAACGGTAAAATAATTATTACATGTGGTTGCTTGTAACCCAAGCTCTTATGCTAAATTTGCGGCTTCGTGCTGTAAATTTCGACGGTTAGTTTTTCAGTGACCGAGACAATAATGTATTTAAGTTCGTTCATGTTGCAAAATTCTCACCAAATTTTAATATGGCAATTTGCTGCAATTAAGTGAACAGAAAATATAAATTCCAATTTTTGAACAAAACGCAACTAATCCCGTTGGAAAAATAACGAGATTGACATATTATTAGAAATTAAGCGCTCCTAGGCGCCAGTTTGTAAAGCTTAATAAATCCACTTGCTTAAAGAATGCAAAAACTAAGAACTCTTGAATGTATCGAACGATACGTTTATATTTACAGTCTGTACATGAATAAATAATTATGGATTATATGTAAAGAAAAACTGTCAGTGTACACTGCAAACCCTGTTGATTCAATGCATTTGGACAACTGAGCAATTACGCATTTGTATTTATCTCTTGACTGTCAAATTTAATATGCATATATATATATATATATATTTTCAGTTATGAAATATATTTCTTGTAATGTGAATTAAATTATGTTCAGAACCTTGGATTCAATGACTATCCGGTGCTCAACATTGTCGCAATTTAAAGACAACATTTAGTTCATTATTAACATGTGTTGTTTTTTGAGTATCTTTTATTAGACTCCAAAGCAAATGTGCTCCGGTTCAAGCCATATCAGTAGCAAAATTCTCAAAAGTATTTGACAAGTTCGCAACCAGTCTACTAGGTGAATTACCTTTTGCCCAAGTTCGAGCCCTGTCCACAGCAAAATGTGGACATTGCGTGAAAAGTTCCTGATAAGGGCTAAACTGGTCTTCTAGATGAATTGCCCCTTTTATATTATACAATGCTTAATTTATATTGACAAACGTATTTATATAATAAAACTGATGCTTTTATCATGTTGAAAACCTTGATTTAAATAATAGATTACACAATGTTAAAAGAAATGCCTCACAGGTTCCCAATGTATAAAACTAACCAAAAAAACATAAGTCAATATAAAACTGAAAATTTTGCATAGTGTGACAAGGTTGCGCAATGGATAGAGTCATAGTATACGAATCAACTGTACTTGGTTTTGAAACAGTATTTAACGCGTTCCTAATACTGTCGAAAGCGGTCTACTGGGCGTATTATCATTGCTAACTTAAAATAAAACATATTTATTTTATGTGTATTGGATTTAAGTCAAGCTGGCAAAATGATTTAAATAATTGTTATCACCACTTGCACAATCCATAATTTTCGAATTGTATTAATCTTAACTTCATTACCATTTAACCTGATAGGTTATACCTGTTTTTCATTGACAGTTTTGAAGTGTCTAACTAGGATGTTAGGTCTAAAGAAATGCCACATGGGCTTCCCGTGAAGTAAAATCTATCAAAAGACATATAATTTAGTATATTACTGAAAATGAATTTTTGTATGTGGGAAAGTGGAGCAGTGGATAGAGTCAAAGAATTCGAAGAAAATGTGTTCCGTTTCGAGCACCGATGTTTTTTTATATTCTGACAAATGTATATATAATGGATTTGGTGTTTTCATCGAGCTCGCAAACTTGATTTAAATAATTGTTATCAATACTCTAGCAATAAATAACTGATTAAATAGACAAACTTTTTATGATCTACCCGTAAAGAAATACATATAAAATAATGCCAGAAAGTTACTTTTTCCCTTATAAAAGGAGTGTCACTAAATTTTCCGTATTATACACAATCAATGCTTTTGCTAAGAAATTATATGGAATATTCACTAATGAATATTTTAATTTTTGTTAGCTGGAAATATTTGGTCGTATCTCACTTAGAGAACGAGATTGAATCCGAAAGTCATAAAGCGTTGTTAGCTCCTATTATGAGAAAACGCTTTTGTCAATTCTTTTGGCAATAAAGGTATGTGCCAGAAAGGTACCAGGTTACGTAGCATACTCGGTCATACAAAATAAGAGTAGAGCGAATTTACTTTCTTTAAGTGAACTGTGGCATGCAAGTGAAACGATGTTGACAGATAAATATATGTTGCTGTATTGTGTACATGCATCCAGCTATGAACTGATTATAATTGCTACACAAATAATTGTTAAATAGTAACTTGTCATATCGTTTGAGACTAATGGGTTAATAATGAACGATAGATTTTGAATAGCAGGTTTAGGTTGTGGTATGAAAAAACACGTATATACAGAAGAAACCAACTGAATTTATAACATTTGTATAGTTAATATATAATTAATAGACGACTAATTTTTAAAAGTGCTTATAATGTAATTGGTTGAATTATAATACAGTTTGATATATATATATATATATATATATATATGTATATATATTATAAGACATAAACTATTCTAAATAGCTATGCGAACCAACTGATAATTAAAATAGTTTTAGTATTGCATCAGGTATATGATAATTTGGCTATAACAATTTCGTCAATATTGCAATGGAAACGGCAGATAAAATTAAGAAACTAAAAGCATTTAAGGGCTAAATTTATCTAAAAGTTCACTGGAACAGTTCAGTTGAGGATGCACTGCCCATGTAATGAAGAGTTGAGGTTAAAGATGCATCAAATGTTCGAAAATTATGTTTTCATTCGCTTGTGAAAATTAAGATTAAAACTAATTTTCTACTGATCGAATGTTAAGACGTGACTAGTAAAATTAAAAATTAAATAAAAATCGTATTGAAAAAAACAGAAAAGAAAATTTCTAAATAACAATAAAATCGTGCCCTAAACTAAATTACTTAAAACAAAATTTGTTGAATATACGACTTCCGCTTACGAATAAGACGTTCAATTAAACGAACATTGGTTGCGCGTGTGGTGATAACAATTATTATAATCAAGGTTGCGGTCATGATATAAAACCTGACTCATTAATTACTTACATATGCCAGTATAAAATAAGAATTGTATGGTGTAGAAATGGCAATTCATCCAGTAGACCGGTTTCGTTCTTTTTGGGAACTCATCATGTACTGGCCAGAATTTGCCGCGGGCAGGACTTGAACCTGGGCACGTCTGCTTCGGAATCTGGTGCTCTAATCACTGAGCCATCCTGCTGCACACTACACTGCACACAAGTTTCAGTTATATACAAACTAATGTAACTTGGTTAGTCTATTTTTCCTTTAGGTGGAGCTCATATGGTGTACATTTAAACCCAAAGTTCCAACTAAGTGGTTAGAGCACCAGATTCCGAAGCAGTCATGCCCAGGTTCAAGTCCTGTCCGAGGCAAATTCTGGCCAGTACATGATGAGTTCCCAATAGGGACGAAAACGGTCTACTGGATTAATTGCCTTATCTACACTACACAACTCTTAGTTTATACTGACAAATGTAAGTAATTAATGAGTCAGGTGTTTATATTAAGACCGCAAACTTGATAATAATAATTGTTATCACCACCCGCGCAACCAATGTTCGTTTAATTATATAAATGTTCATTTCAATACCACTTCCCCATGTAGCGTGGTGTCTGTTCAGTAATGACAGATAGGGGATGGTTAGTTGGAAGTTTGGGTCTAAATGGTTGCCATATGAGCTCCACCTAAAGGAAAAATAGACTAGCCAAGTTACATTAGTTAGTATATAACTGAAAGCTGTGAGCAGTATAGTGTGCGGCAGGATGGCTCAGTGGTTAGAGCACCATATTCCGAAGCAGACGTGCCCAGGTTCGGGTCCTGTCCGCGGCAAATTCTGGCCAGTACATGGTGTGTTCCCAATAAGGACGAAACCGGTCTACTGGATGAATTGCCTTTTCTACACTATACAATTCTTAGTTTATACTGACATATGTAAGTAATTAATGGGTCAGGTTTTTATATCAAGACCTTCAATTATTAAGCAATTATGATTATTTAACGATTAAACGATGATGAATGCATAACGTACCATTATAAAATTATGTCACATAAATCACATTGAAAACTTGCTAAACGGAAGAGCAAAAGACTACAAAAAATCCATGACGACTTTAAGATCGCGAATTTGCGTAATGACAGCAATGATCGAATAAGAATAAAAACTAAAAAAACCAATATCGTTAGTATTTCCGAAATGTGAAAATAACAAGTTATGAAACACTACAAGCAATGGGTACTTGCTGATGATGTCAATTTTACCACTATCAATATATTTCCATTGTGTATAATTTTAACTTAAATTGAAACGATGTCCGATGATTTTTATAGTTCACTGGCATGTGGGCTATCTTGTTGAAAACCACACAAACTAAAAATCTCTTTTGCCTGCGTTCTTATAATACCGACCACCAAGTAATGCATAAAAGAATTTAAATCTAATTTTACCATGAGGCTGCAACGATCTGTTCACTCAAAGGCGATGTCCCACATTTGAACGTGATTGAAGTGGACTGTATTTCATTCGAAACATCGTTTTGTGTGTTTGATGTAAAAGGGCCAACTAATTAGATAT
>JAQBSW010010425.1:0-24267 GCA_029291075.1 Eudiplozoon nipponicum
CATCAGAGGAAGGTTAGCACGATGCGATTTTATTCTGGCACTAAGCATGAATAGTAGGTGACGCATCCAACAGATTGGTTGTTCCATTATTTCTCATTTAATGCATGTAGACATTTTTCTTTTTTTCTCTCACTTCACTTTGTTCATTTATAAATGTTTATTTGTAGAATCATCAGAGGAAAGTGAGCACGGAGCGAATTTATTCTGGCACTAAGCATGAATAGAATGTGACGCATCCAACAGATTGTTTGTTCCATTATTTCTCCTTTAATGCATGTAGACATTTCTCTATTTTGTCTCTACTTTCACTTTGTCTATATATACATGTTCATTTGTAGAATCATCTGAGGAGAGTGAGCACGGAGCGGATTTATTCTGGCACTAAGCATGAATAGTAGGTGACGCATCCAACAGATTGGTTGTTCCATTAGTTCTCATTTAATGCATGTAAACATTTTACTATTTTGTCTCTCTTTTTACTTTGTTCATATATAAATGTTCATTTGTAGAATCATAAGAGGAAAGTGAGCACGAAGCGATATTATTCTGGCACTAAGCATGAATAGTAGGTGACGCATCCAACAGAGTGGTTGTTCCATTATTTCTCATTTAATGCATGTAGACATTTTACTATTTTGTCTCGCCTTTCACTTTGTTCATATATAAATGTACATTTGTTGAATCATGACAGGAAAGTTAGCACGAAGCGATTTTATTCTGGCACTAAGCATGAATAGTAGGTGACGCATCCAACAGATTGGTTGTTCCATTATTTCTCATTTAATGCATGTAGACATTTTTCTTTTTTTCTCTCACTTCACTTTGTTCATATAGAAATGTTCATTTGTATAATCATAAGAGGAAAGTGAGCACGAAGCGATTTTATTCGGGAACTAAGCATGAATAGTAGGTGACGCATCCAACAGATTGGTTGTTCCATTATTTCTCATTTAATGCCTGTAGACATTTTTCTATTTTTTCTCTCATTTAACTTTGTTCATGTAAAAATGTTCATTTGTAGAATCATGAGAGGAAAGTGAGCACATACCGAATTTATTCTGGCACTAAGCATGAATAGTAAGCGACGCATCCAACAGATTGGTTGTTCCATTATTTCTCATTTAATGCCTGTAGACATTTTTCTATTTTGTCTCTCTTTTCACTTTGTTCATATATAAATGTTCATTTGTAGAATCATGAGAGGAAAGTGAGCACGAAGCGATTTTATTCTGGCACTAAGCATGAATAGTAGGTGACGCATCCAACAGATTGGTTGTTCCATTATTTCTCATTTAATGCCTGTAGACATTTTTCTATTTTGTCTCTCTTTTCACTTTGTTCATATAGAAATGTTCATTTGTAGAATCGTAAGAGGAAAGTGAGCACGAAGCGATTTTATTCTGGCACTAAGCATGATCAGTAGGTGACGCATCCAACAGATTGGTTGTTCCATTAGTTCTCATTTAATGCATGTAAACATTTTACTATTTTGTCTCTCTTTTCACTTTGTTCATATATAAATGTTCATTTGTAGAATCATAAGAGGCAAGTGAGCACGGAGCGATTTTATTCTGGCACTAAGCATGAATAATTAGTGACGCATCCAAAAGATTGGTTGTTCCATTATTTCTCATTTAATGCATGTAGACATTTTTTTTCTCTCCTTTCACTTTGTTCATGTAAAAATGTTCATTTGTAGAATCATCAGAGGAAAGTGAGCACGAAGCTATTTTATTCTGGCACTAAGCATGAATAGTAGGTGACGCATCCAACAGATTGGTTGGTCCATTATTTCTCCTTTAATGCATGCAGACATTTTTCTGTTTTGTCTCTCCTTTCACTCTGTTAATTTATAAATGTTTATTTGTAGAATCATCAGAGGAAAGTGAGCACGAAGCGATTTTATTCTGGCACTAAGCATGAATAGTAGGTGACGCATCCAACAGATTGGTTGGTCCATTATTTCTCCTTTAATGCATGCAGACATTTTTCTGTTTTGTCTCTCCTTTCACTCTGTTAATATATAAATGTTAATTTGTAGAATCATGAGAGGAAAGTGAGCACGAGAGCGATTTTATTCTTGCATTAAGCATGAATAGTAGGTGACGCATCCAATAGATTGGCTGTTCCATTATTTCTCATTTAATGCACGTAGAAATTTTTCTATTTCTTCTCTCCTTCCACTTTCTCTATATATAAATGTTCACTTGTAGAATCATCAGAGGAAAGAGAGCACGAAGCGATTTTATTCTGGCACTAAGCATGAATAGTAGGTGACGCATCCAACAGATTGGTTGTTCCATTATTTCTCCTTTAATGCATGTAGACATTTTTCTATTTTTTCTCTCCTTTCACTTTGTTCATGTAAAAATGTTCATTTGTAGAATCATGAGAGGAAAGTGAGCACCGAGCGAATTTATTCTGGCACTAAGCATGAATAGTAGGTGACGCATCCAACAGATTGGTTGTTCCATTATTTCTCATTTAATGCATGTAGACATTTTTTATTTTGTCTCTCCTTTTACTTTGTTCATATATAAATGATAATTTGTAGAATCATGAGAGGAAAGTGAGCACGGAGCGAATTTATTCAGGCACTAAGCATGAATAGTGGGTGACGCATCCAACAGATTGGTTGTTCCATTATTTCTCATTTAATGCATGTAGACATTTTTCCATTTTTTCTCTCCTTTCACTTTGTTCATATATAAATGTTCATTTGTAGAATCATGAGAGGAAGTGAGCACGGAGCGAATTTTTTCTGGCACTCTGCATGAATAGTAGGTGACGCATCCAACAGATTGGTTGTTCCATTATATGTCATTTAATGCATGTAGACATTTTTTGTCTCTCCTTTCACTTTGTTCATATATAAATGTTCATTTGTGGAATCATGAGAGGAAAGTGAGCACGAGAGCGATTTTATTCTGGCACTAAGCATGAATAATTGGTGACGCATACAAAAGATTGGTTGTTCCATTATTTCTCATTTAATGCATGTAGACATTTTTCTATTTTGTCTCTCCTTTCACTTTGTTCATATATAAATGTTCATTTGTAGAATCATGAGAGGAAAGAATGCACAGAGCGAATTTATTCTGGCACTAAGCATGATTAGTAGGTGACGCATCCAACAGATTGGTTGTTCCATTATTTCTCATTTAATGCATGTAGACATTTTTCTATTTTTCTCTACCTTCATTTTGTCTATATATAAATGTTCATTTGTAGAATCATCCGAGAAAAGTGAGCACGGAGCGAATTTATTCTGGCACTAAGCATGAATAGTAGGTGACGCATCCAACAGATTGGTTGTTCCATTATTTCTCCTTTAATGCATGTAGACATTTTTCTATTTTGTCTCTCCTTTCACTTTGTTCATATATAAATGTTCATTTGTAGAATCATGAGAGGAAAGTGAGCACATAGCGAATTTATTCTGGCACTAAGCATGATTAGTAGGTGACGCATCCAACAGATTGGTTGTTCCATTATTTCTCATTTAATGCCTGTAGACATTTTTCTATTTTGTCTCTCATTTTACTTTGTTCATATATAAATGATAATTTGTAGAATCATGAGAGGAAAGTGAGCACGGAGCGAATTTATTCTGGCACTCTGCATGAATAATAGGTGACGCATCCAACAGATTGGTTGTTCCATTATTTCTCATTTAATGCATGTAGACATTTTTCTATTTTTTCTCTCCTTTCACTTTGTTCATGTATAAATGTTCATTTGTAGAATCATGAGAGGAAAGAATGCACAGAGCGATTTTATTCTGGCACTAAGCATGATTAGTAGGTGACGCATCCAACAGATTGGTTGTTCCATTATTTCTCCTTTAATGCATGTAGACATTTTTCTATTTTTTCTCTCCTTTCACTTTGTTCATGTAAAAATGTTCATTTGTAGAATCATGAGAGGAAAGTGAGCACGAAGCGATTTTATTCAGGCACTAAGCATGATTAGTAGGTGACGCATCCAACAGATTGGTTGTTCCATTATTTCTCATTTAATGCATGTAGACTTTTTTCTATTTTTTCTCTCCTTTCACTTTGTTCATGTAAAAATGTTCATTTGTAGAATCATGAGAGGAAAGTGAGCACATAGCGAATTTATTCTGGCACTAAGCATGATTAGTATGTGAGGCATCCAACAGATTGGTTGTTCCATTATTTCTCCTTTAATGCATGTAGACATTTTCCTATTTTTTCTCTCCTTTCACTTTGTTCATGTAAAAATGTTCATTTGTAGAATCATGAGTGGAAATTGAGCACGAAGCGGTTTTATTCGGGCACTAAGCATGATTAGTAGGTGACGCATCCAACAGATTGGTTGTTCCATTATTTCTCCTTTAATGCATGTAGACATTTTTCTATTTTTTCTCTCCTTTCACTTTGTTCATGTAAAAATGTTCATTTGTAGAATCATGAGAGGAAAGTGAGCACATAGCGAATTTATTCTGGCACTAAGCATGATTAGTATGTGACGCATCCAACAGATTGGTTGTTCCATTATTTCTCATTTAATGCATGTAGACATTTTTCTATTTTGTCTCTCCTTTTACTTTGTTCATATATAAATGATAATTTGTAGAATCATGAGAGGAAAGTGAGCACGGAGCGAATTTATTCTGGCACTCTGCATGAATAGTAGGTGACGCATCCAACAGATTGGTTGTTCCATTATTTCTCCATTAATGCATGTAGACATTTTTCTATTTTTTCTCTCCTTTCACTTTGTTCATGTAAAAATGTTCATTTGTAGAATCATGAGAGGAAATTGAGCACGAAGCGGTTTTATTCAGGCACTAAGCATTATTAGTAGGTGACGCATCCAACAGACTGGTTGTTCCATTATTTCTCATTTAATGCATGTAGACATTTTTCTATTTTGTCTCTCCTTTTACTTTGTTCATATATAAATGATAATTTGTAGAATCATGAGAGGAAAGTGAGCACGGAGCGAATTTATTCTGGCACTCTGCATGAATAGTAGGTGACGCATCCAATAGATTGGTTTTTCCATTATTTCTCCTTTAATGCATGTAGACATTTTTCTATTCTGTCTCTCATTTCACTTTGTCTATATATAAATGTTCATTTGTAGAATCATGAGAGGAAAGTATGCACAGAGCAATTTTATTCTGGCACTAATCATGAATAGTAGGTGACGAATCCAACAGATTGGTTGTTCCATTATTTCTCCTTTAATGCATGCAGATATTTTTCTGTTTTGTCTCTCCTTTCACTCTGTTAATATATAAATGTTAATTTGTAGAATCATGAGAGGAAAGTGAGCACGAGAGCGATTTTATTCTGGCATTGAGCATGAATTGTAGGTGACGCATCCGATAGATTGGTTGTTCCATTATTTCTCATTTAATGCATGTAGACATTTTTGTATTTCTTCTCTCCTTTCACTTTGTCTATATATAAATGTTCACTTGTAGAATCATCAGAGGAAAGAGAGCACGAAGCGATTTTATTCTGGCATTAAGCATGAATAGTAAGTGACGAATCCAACAGATTGGTTGTTTAATTATTTCTCCTTTAATGCATGCAGACATTTTTCTGTTTTGTCTTGCCTTTCACTTTGTTAATATATTAGAATAGAATAGAATAGAATAGAATATCTTTATTTGGATTCAAACCACACATATTCCATCAAATAATAAAATTGGAAATTGTACAATATATATTAAAATAATTATCACATCACAATAATTGTGCAATTCATCTCGTGTAGATAGGTATATCTCACTAGTTGTACAATACAATATGTCAATATCAGAAAGTTCGACTGAAAAGAATAATATATACATCACCAAATTAGGAACAATTAAGGTATAATTCGAGTGTAACATTATGCAAAAATTGAGAACCATGACTAGCAATTGATTGTATGTAATGTTAACTAATTTGAAGATCTAGTGCATAACATTTCAATTATAATAATACAAAACTTGGAAATAAAATCTCAATAAAATCTGTTTCCGATAACAATTATCCTTGTCTCTTATTCAACCATGAGAAAGTATTATCATAATCAAAAAAATAAAAGATATCAGCAGGATTGCAGACTTTTTCAAGTTCAGTAGATATAGATTTAATAGACATCTTAGATGGAGGCATTTCTCTAAGCCCCTTCGGCAATTGATTATAAATTTTGTAGATTTTCGAGAAAGAGAATAACTTGCTCGCTACATTCCCCACAAAAGGAGGAGATATTGCCATATGTCCAGATCTAGTTCCAATTTCATGACTCTTCCTTATCGGAGTCATATAGGCACCAGTCCACTGGTTCAGATGGAAAACTTTTATACAATAACACATCCTCCGAAACCACAGAGATTGCAATGACGCAAACTGTAATCTAGAGGCGTATATAGTGCAAGAAGTAGGACTAATATGTTTCACAACTTTTCTTTGTACAGCTTCTATCTTATTAGACAATCCTTTTTTTAATGGATTCCAGGTAGCGACAGCATATTCTAATACCGGTCTAATCCATATTATATACATTTGAAGTTTTATATCATTTGATAAAATAGTTCGATTTATTAGTGCCCATCTTTTCTTAGCACTGCCTACTATACTTTCAATATGTCTCTCAGCAGAAGCTGTACATTGAATAGTTATGCCTAAATCCTTAATTTCTTGCATAAGTTTAATCTCAAACACATCATTAATAACTGCATCATGAAAATAAACATAATGAAAGTTTGTTCTGTTCCCTATTTTTAAAGCTTTCGTCTTTTTATTGTTTATTCTCAGCCCTAGTGTAAACAAATATTTACTCAAATCATACAAATCTAAAGTCACATTATTTTTGGAGAATTCGACATTCTTTGGATCAATTGGGAAGATTATTTTTAAATCATCAGCGAATTTGCAAACTCGACCATTAAGGATTTTAGTTTCCAAATTTGCTAATACAATTTTAAATAAAATTGGCCCCAAGCTTGATCCCTGTGGAACTCCACTCGTTACTCGTTTTGATTTTGATATCAAATCATTTACTTGAATACTCATTCTTCGATTATATAGATAGTATTTAAGTAATCTAAAAATATTCGGTTCAATATTCAACAAACTGTAAACGCCCCGGCTTCAAGTAAATGCCGTACGACGTTACAAACTCGGTTAAGGTGCTCTGAATAGAGATTAGTTGCTGATATGGGGGCCCTTAAGAGGGCCAGGTAATACGTTCGCTTGAAGTCTTCCGAAGTGAAGATGTCCTAGAGCCTTGGGTGGACTCTGGTTGAGTTTTGGCTCCCGTGGTTGAGCTGTGATCGCGTTGTGTATGGTGTCATGCAGGTCCTGCACTCAATTGGCTCGTCTCTCTGGTATCTCGCATCAAGACGAGTAGGGATTGACAACCGGTAAAGTGCAATATGCGCTGACAGCCGATCGAGCAAATACGCGAAGCAGGTAGAATGCAAATGCCACAACTGACTTGCATGGTAAATTACCGTGCTTAAATAGCATGCAATGTGTGCTTGCATACTATTGGTTAAACGTCGTTTAACGTGGTTAAACGGCAATTTGCTTTTTTCTCATTGGTGCAACGTAAATAGATTTGAATTTTATTTACGCAATATGTCACCGATTGATTTGTGTCGTTACAACACTTTCCTCTCTGAAAAAAAAGAAAAAATATTCCTCTCTGCGAGGCTAGATAAGAAATGCATGACAGAGTTCGAACCAAGTTAAGGAAAAATATGATGAACCATAAGTGCTGGGCTTAAATATGCTTGTTGGTTGCTTCAACAATGATATGATGCCAGGTAACCACTAGGAATTGCTACACAAATTGTTAGCTCTAGTGGACGGTCATAGCACGTGAGGCAAAATAGAGCAGTGTAAGTTTTTGGAGCCGCAGCGTGAAGATTTCGAGGTAAATCGCCTCTGAATTTGCCAGGTTTAAGATAAAAAACCTAAGCAGGTTGGATCGTTGTCAGTGTTTGTATACGACCAAAGGAGCTAAAGTGCTCGACGTTGTGGTCATGGCATTTGTAGTGGTCTTTGTGAAATGGATAAAGTTGAGATATGCATTGAAAGTGGCCTGTACCATGATATGAAGCTGATCACTACTTAGTGTTGCTACACGAAAACGTTAGCAACTAAGTAGCTGGTCATACCAAAATGGGCAGTGTAATGTCATGTGTGAGAAGTACATTATAATGTGAAATATATATACATTAAAATCAAAGGTAATTGCATAAAAAAATGTATACGAACATTGCCTCAGAGGTGGCATAATACCAAAGAACTGTTCAAAAATGCTACACAATTGTTAGCTAAGAACAGGTGGTTATGCCACGTGAGACAAATACTAAAAATTAACGTAAAGTTTAAAAAAAATTTATAGTTAAATGTTAATGTTTAAAAAAAATTAATTACGCGTTATACAAAGCAGGTTGAGATTGTGGGCAGACGGAGCCTGAGACGTGTGTAGAAGGTTGAACGCTCTCAGGATCAGGTGGTTCGATAAACGGTTTTAACCTGTCTATGCTTACTGATGTCGGTGTAGCGCCTTGCATAATGATGAAGTATTTTGGCTGTTTTAGTAAAATCGGGTAAGGACCGCGATACTTGGGTTGTAGTGGTGCAACAGCAGTATTGTTGCGAACGAGTACTCTCTTGCAGCTGTGGAGCTGTGGGTGAACGAAGACTGGACGAGGCGTGTGTCTCGGCTGCTGTTCGGACATGTTACCGAAATGAAGTCGAAGGCGGGTAGCTTCGTTTTGTGGGTCATCTTGTGCCGGTAGTAGACGTGGGAGCTGACTAGGCAGGCGTAGATCCATGCCATACAAGAGTTGTGACGCAGACGTTTTAATGGATTCTCGAGTACGAGAACGCATGGCCAGCAGAACTAAAGGTAGTGCATCGACCCAGTTGCCATTAATGGACGAGGATGCTAAAGCAGCTTTGAGTTCCCTATGCATTCTCTCTACCATGCCATTAGCTTGGGGATGGTAGGCAGTCGTCTGGCGTAAGGTGCATCCCATGTACCGCAAGGTGGTTTTGAAACGATCAGATGAGAAACAAGTGCCTCTGTCCGTGATGACCTCATTGGGAACACCGTAATTGGATATCCATGCAGAGATAAAACCGTTAGTTACTTCGTCTGCAGAAATGGTGCCAAGAGGTAATGCCGCAGGCCACCGTGTAAATCTATCGATCATAGTTAGAAGGTAGCTGAAACCTTGAACCTTTGTCAGATGAACTATGTCGATGTGAACGATGGCTAGGCGAGAAGTAGACCGAAAATGTTGCAACTTAGAACGAGTGTGTCGTGTGATCTTGTTTTTCTGACAAATTGCACACTCTGAGACCCATCGTTTAACATTCTGCCTAAGTCTGTGACCCCAGAAACGATCTGTAAGAAGTCGGACAGTCGCTTGGCTTCCTGGGTGAGAAATTGAGTGAATTGAATCGAAAACCTTTCTCTGAAGGCTGGTCGGCAGAACTGGCTTGTTGGGCTGCGTACCCGTGAAGTAAACAATTGGTAAGCCTTCCCACAGACGGCATATGAACTTGGTTGGGTGACGGGCTATTGATCTTTGAATGTGAATGTCACCGCGTTGTTCAGTTCGCAGGAGAGTTGGCGTTAGTGCGGGTTCACTGAGTGCCACGGAGTTGACAGTGAATGGTGACGGCGAAGGTGGTTGTAGAGAGACGTCTGGCCTAGACAGGGCATCTGCAATGAAGTTCTGTTTGCCCTTGACGTGAAAGACGTCAATATGCCATTCGCTTAGACGCGAAAGCTGTCTTTCCACTCTGGCAGGGTACTTGGCGATAGATGAAGTTGCGTTTCGAAGTGCGCTAACTAGTGGTGCGTGATCTGTGAAAACAATAAATCTGCTACTGCCAATGATGCTGATAAAATGGCGCACTGCGTCGTGGATGGCGAGAAGTTCACGGCCGAAAGTGTCGTACCTCGTTTCTACTGGTTGGAGAGTACGCGAGTAGAAACTGATAGGCTTCCGAACTCCGTCGATCTCTTGTTCCAAAGTGGCTCCAATAGCGAATTCAGAAGCATCTGTCGTGAGTAGAAATGGCTTTTCGAAATCTGGATGCGTTCGCATTGTGGCATTTGCTAACGAGTTGATGGCAAGTCGAAGTAATTCCTCGTCTTCGGATGACCAAGCAATGATGGAATTCTTGCTCAGTCCTTTTCGGTTCCGCAGGTGCCTGCACAAAGGATAAAGTTGTTTTGAAAGGCCTGGAAGAAACTTGCGATAATAGTTTAGTACTCCCAGGATTTTCTGCAAATCGCTCAAAGTCTTTGGTGACTTGATATCCTTGATTGAATTCGTCTTTGACGGCAACGGTTGAATACCTTGGGCCGTGATACGATGCCCAAAGAAGTCGACGGATGAAGTTGCAATCTGCGTCTTGTCACAGTTGATCTTGAGTCCGTGGTTGGATAAGCGCGGGAGGACATTTCGTAGATGTTTCGCATGAGATTCTAGATCTGGACTGAATACCATAATGTCATCGAGATAGGACATACAATAAGCAGAATCGTCGCGAAGTATGTTGTCTATGAATCTTTGAAATGTCTGAGTAGCACACTTATGTCCAAAAGGCATGTAAAGATATTCAAAAAGGCCAAATGGAGTGATGACTGCAGTTTTCTCGATATCCTCTGGTGCTACCGGTATGTGATGGTACGCTTGTCTGAGGTCAATCACTGAGAAGAAATTGCTGCCGTTGAGTTTTTCAAGTAATGTGTTGATATTTGGAATAGGATATGCATCAGATTTTTGTCACTGAATTTAGCTTACGGTAGTCTCCACAGGCTCTGTACGATCCGTTTGATTTTGAGACTAAGTGCAGTGGTGACCCCCATGAACTTTTCGATGGTCTGATGATTCCCTCTTCCAAAAGCCTTGAGAATTCTTCTTGGGCGGCTTTCAGCTTAGCAGGAGCCAGTGGTCGCTTCTTGAGTGCAATAGGTTGTCCTTCTGTGACGATATGATGCATCGTGTTGGAGACTCGCAGCTCGGACTTGTTAAGATCGAAAAGCGATTTGTATTTTCGAAGAGGCTGCTGATATCTCTGCTGAATGATGCACTGGGGTTGGCTGAATGACCTGTAACTCCAAACGCTCGGAGGCAAGTGTCCAAAAGCTTTGTTCAAGTCCGGTGGAAGGGTCGATGATCTTTTGATTGGCAAGATCAACAATGAGCCGAAATTTTAGAAGGAAATCAAGGCCTATTATATTATGTGAGACCTTGGCAATGATGAAGTTGTGGGAAAATTCACGTCGTAGACCTATGTTGAGTGTGCGGTATTGGCAGCCATAAGTTGGTATGGGCTCGCCTGTAGCTGTTGCGAGAAGAACGCCTAGCGACATCTCGGCCATTGAATCACCTTTGAGAACTGAGACTGCCGCACCTGTGTCTACGATGTACTCTTCGCCAGTTTTGAAATCAAGAAGGTGCAGAAGTTCGTTTGGCTGTTTGGCCGGGTCATGCAAACAAGTAGGCTGGTGATTGCAACCGGCATTGTCTGTTTGGTTCTCTATGTGAAAAATTCGTCGTGGACGAAAAGAGTCGACAGGGATGTCGGATTGTAGTTGGCTTCTTCCCTGTCGCGCCGTTGATGCTGTTGATGTGCAGAAAGTACGGTCTTCTACTTCCTGCGCCAGACGTTTCCCGATGCTGATGCACCCTTGTACCTGCGGTCTGTTGTCCTTTCCGTCAGCTGTGGAAATTGGCACTCATTCGGAAATTCTTCGGAACGACAAAGACAAACTTGGCAAGCATAAAAAAACTTCTGGTGGTTATAACACCAGTTCTTTGGGGCATATTTATTAAATGATTGCGGAGATCTCGATCGCCGCCTACCATTATAATTTGACTTGGAAACGAATTTTGGTCGAGCATTCACATGATTTATCTCCGATTTGGTAATGGCCAGTCCTTCTAGAAGTTTGGCCATGTTCGCCACTGTTCTCTCTAAGGAGGAGATTCTATCATCTTGCGGGGGTGAAGAAAAGGGTGATGGATTCACTTTGGGTTCCAAAACCCTATATTCTAACTCACATCTCTCAGATAAGTCATCTATAGAGAGAGTGTTGGGGAGCTGTCTGGCAAAGAGTTTTAATGTTTGGGGAAGATTGTTAATAAAAACAACCTTAGCCTCATGGTCAGAAATGTTGGTTTTATACCAACGTTTCCGTAATTCCCTCAGTATTTCTATGGGGCCAAGATTTGGCATATCTAACTGCGCATATTTGTTTATTATCTGCTCAGTTTCAGTGGGTCCAAGCAAGGATTCTACCTCGTTTTGTAGGCCAAAAATGGGATTAGGTAGCTTCCTAATGGCCTCAAGCTTAGGATAAATCCGTCGCTGCAATTCAGAAGGTAGTTTAGCAAAAACCTTTGACAGTTTTTGATGACTGTCATAATCAGGAAACGGGGAGAAAGCGGAGTCTACGCGCATAAAGAATAGCTCACTATCTCCATCCCAAACAGGAACATCAATATCTAAAATTGGACCTGACATTTTAACAATCTTACGGGATCTTAAAAGCATAAATTACAAGCAATATGAAAATATATAAATATATTTTAACGAAAACGCTTACCCACAAACAGCTTCCACTGTTGCTTGATATTGTCCAGTACAAAAAAAACGAACAGAGGCCCCGTTGGCCTTTGATAACAATGTATTATTATTTCAACACAGAACAGCGTCACTCCTTCCAAAAATTGAAATTGTCCTGTAGGGATGACGAACAGAGGCCCTGTTGGCCTTTAGTGCCAATGAATTATTATTTTCAACAGCAAGAATAACACACTGCTTCCAAAATTTGAAATTTTCCTTTAGGGAAGACGAACAGAGGCCTCGTTAGCCTTTGAATGCTCACACCACAAATTCACGAATATATACCCAACAAAATTTTAGAAAAGCCAGGATCAGGGTGTAAAGAAAACGCGAATGTTAGTCGATTTATCCCAAATAGATTTTCACAATCACGGTAAAGAAAACACAAATGTCAATCTATTATTATATCCTCCAATACACACCACGAATATATATATATATATACCCAAAAAATTCAACAGATGACCACGATTTATCCCAAATAAATGAAAAAGGAAGTCAATTTTATTTATACCAAAAAAATCAGAACAATAATCACTATCCTGGCGCGGTCGCCAATTTTGTAAACGCCCCGGCTTCAAGTAAATGCCGTACGACGTTACAAACTCGGTTAAGGTGCTCTGAATAGAGATTAGTTGCTGATATGGGGGCCCTTAAGAGGGCCAGGTAATACGTTCGCTTGAAGTCTTCCGAAGTGAAGATGTCCTAGAGCCTTGGGTGGACTCTGGTTGAGTTTTGGCTCCCGTGGTTGAGCTGTGATCGCGTTGTGTATGGTGTCATGCAGGTCCTGCACTCAATTGGCTCGTCTCTCTGGTATCTCGCATCAAGACGAGTAGGGATTGACAACCGGTAAAGTGCAATATGCGCTGACAGCCGATCGAGCAAATACGCGAAGCAGGTAGAATGCAAATGCCACAACTGACTTGCATGGTAAATTACCGTGCTTAAATAGCATGCAATGTGTGCTTGCATACTATTGGTTAAACGTCGTTTAACGTGGTTAAACGGCAATTTGCTTTTTTCTCATTGGTGCAACGTAAATAGATTTGAATTTTATTTACGCAATATGTCACCGATTGATTTGTGTCGTTACAGGAGGAAAGTGAGCACGAAGCGATATTATTCTGGCACTAAGCATGATTAGTAGGTGACGCATCCAACAGAGTGGTTGTTCCATTATTTCTCATTTAATGACTGTAGACATTTTCCTATTTTTTCTCTCTTTTCATTTTGTTCATATATAAATGTTCATTTGTAGAATCATGGGAGGAATGTGAGCACGAAGCGATTTTATTCAGGCACTAAGCATGAATATTAGGGACGCATCCAACAGATTGGTTGTTCCATTATTTCTCATTTAATGCCTGTAGACATTTCTATTTTCTCTCTCTTTTTTCCTTTGTTCATATATAAATGTTCATTGTAGAATCATGAGAGGAAATTGAGCACGAAGCGATTTTATTCAGGCACTAAGCATGATTAGTAGGTGACGCATCCAACAGATTGCTTGTTCCATTATTTCTCACTTAATGCCTGTAGACATTTTCCTATTTTCTCTCTCTTTTCACTTTGTTCATATATAAATGTTCATTTGTAGAATCATGAGAGGAATTTGAGCACGAAGCGATTTTATTCAGGCACTAAGCATGAAAATTAGATGACGCATCCAACAGAGTGGTTGTTCCATTATTTCTCATTTAATGCCTGTAGACATTTTCCTATTTTGTCTCTCTTTTCATTTTGTTCATATATAAATGTTCATTTGTAGAATCATGGGAGGAAAGTGAGCACGAAGAGATTTTATTCAGGCACTAAGCATGTTTAGTAGGTGACGCATCCAACAGAGTGGTTATTCCATTATTTCTCATTTAATGCCTGTAGACATTTTTATATTTTGTCTCTCTTTTCACTTTGTTCATATATAAATGTTCATTTGTAGAATCATGAGAGGAATGTGAGCACGAAGCGAATTTATTCTGGCACTAAGCATGAATAGTAGGTGACGCATCCAACAGAGTGGTTGTTCCATTATTTCTCATTAAATGACTGTAGACATTTTCCTATTTTCTCTCTCTTTTCACTTTGTTCATATATAAATGTTCATTTGTAGAATCATGACAGGAATGTGAGCACGAAGCGATTTTATTAAGGCACTAAGGATGATTAGTAGGTGACGCATCCAACAGATTGGTTGTTCCATTATTTCTCATTTAATGCCTGTAGACATTTTCCTATTTTCTCTCTCTTTTCACTTTGTTCATGTATAAATGTTCATTTGTAGAATCATGAGAGGAAATTGAGCACGAAGCGATTTTATTCAGGCACTAAGCATGACTAGTAGGTGACGCATCCAACAGATTGGTTTTTCCATTATTTCTCATTTAATGCCTGTAGACATTTTCCTATTTTCTCTCTCTTTTCACTTTGTTCATATATAAATGTCCATTTGTATAATCATGAGAGGAATGTGAGCACGAAGCGATTATATTCAGGCACTAAGCATGAATATTAGACGACGCATCCAACAGAGTGGTTATTCCATTATTTCTCATTTAATGCCTGTAGACATTTTTATATTTTGTCTCTCTTTTCACTTTGTTCATATATATATGTTCATTTGTAGAATCATGGGAGGAAAGTGAGCACAGCTTGATTATATTCAGACACTAAGCAAGTTTAGTAGGTGACGCATCCAACAGATTGGTTATTCCATTTATTTCTCATTTAATGCCTGTAGACATTTTATATTTTTGTCTCTCTTTTCACTTTGTTCATATATAAATGTTCATTTGTAGAATCATGACAGGAATGTGAGCACGAAGCGATTTTATTCAGGCACTAAGCATGAATAGTAGGTGACGCATCCAACAGAGTGGTTGTTCCATTATTTCTCATTTAATGCCTGTAGACATTTTCCTATTTTGTCTCTCTTTTCCACTTTGTTCATATATAAATGTTCATTTGTAGAATCATAGGAGGAAAGTGAGCACGAAGCGATTTTATTCTGGCACTAAGCATGAATATTAGGTGACGCATCCAAAAGATTGTTTGTTCCATTATTTCTCATTTAATGCCTGTAGAAATGTTTCTATTTTGTCTCTCTTTTCACTTTGTTCATATATAAATGTTCATTTGTAGAATCATGAGAGGAAAGTGAGCACGAAGCGATTTTATTCTGGCACTAAGCATGAATATTAGGTGACGCATCCAACAGATTGGTTGTTCCATTATTTCTCATTTAATGCCTGTAGAAATGTTTCTATTTTGTCTCTCTTTTCACTTTGTTCATATATAAATGTTCATTTGTAGAACCATAAGAGGAAAGTGAGCACGAAGCGATTTTATTCTGGCACTAAGCATGAATAGTAGGTGACGCATCCAACAGATTGGTTGTTCCATTAGTTCTCATTTAATGCATGTAAACATTTTACTATTTTTTCTCTCTTTTCACTTTGTTCATATATAAATGTTCATTTGTAGAATCATAAGAGGAAAGTGAGCACGAAGCGATATTATTCTGGCACTAAGTATGAAGAGCAGGTGACGCATCCAACAGAGTGGTTGTTCCATTATTTCTCATTTAATGCATGTAGACATTTTACTATTTTGTCTCGTCTTTCACTTTGTTCATATATAAATGTTCATTTGTAGAATCATGACAGGAAAGTTAGCACGAAGCGATTTTATTCTGGCACTAAGCATGAATAGTAGGTGACGCATCCAACAGATTGGTTGTTCCATTATTTCTCATTTAATGCATGTAGACATTTTTCTTTTTTTTTCTCCCTTCACTTTGTTCATATAGAAATGTTCATTTGTATAATCATAAGAGGAAAGTGAGCACGAAGCGATTTTATTCTGGCACTAAGCATGAATAGTAGGTGACGCATCCAACAGATTGGTTGTTCCATTATTTCTCAATTAATGCGTGTAGAAATGTTTCTATTTTGTCTCTCTTTTCACTTCGTTCATATATAAATGTTCATTTGTAGAATCATAAGAGGAAAGTGAGCACGAAGCGATTTTATTCTGGCACTAAGCATGAATAGTAGGTGACGAATCCAACAGAGTGGTTGTTCCATTATTTCTCATTTAATGACTGTAGACATTTTCCTATTTTCTCTCTCTTTTCACTTTGTTCATATATAAATGTTCATTTGTAGAATCATGAGAGGAAAGTGAGCACGAAGCGATTTTATTCAGGCACTAAGCATGTTTAGTAGGTGACGCATCCAACAGAGTGGTTGTTCCATTATTTCTCATTTAATGCCTGTAGACATTTTCCTATTTTGTCTCTCTTTTCACTTTGTTCATATATAAATGTTCATTTGTAGAATCATAAGAGGAAAGTGAGCACGAAGCGATTTTATTCTGGCACTAAGCATGATTAGTAGGTGACGCATCCAACAGATTGGTTGTTCCATTATTTCTCATTTAATGCCTGTAGACATGTTTCTATTTTGTCTCTCTTTTCACTTTGTTCATATATAAATGTTCATTTGTAGAATCATGAGAGGAAAGTGAGCACGAAGCGATTTTATTCTGGCACTAAGCATGAATAGTAGGTGACGCATCCAACAGATTGGTTGTTCCATTATTTCTCATTTAATGCCTGTAGAAATGTTTCTATTTTGTCTCTCTTTTCACTTTGTTCATATATAAATGTTCATTTGTAGAATCATAAGAGTAAATTGAGCACGAAGCGATTTTATTCCGGCACTAAGCATGATTAGTAGGTGACGCATCCAACAGATTGTTTGTTCCATTATTTCTCATTTAATGCCTGTAGAAATGTTTCTATTTTGTCTCTCTTTTCACTTTGTTCATATATAAATGTTCATTTGTAGAATCATGAGAGGAAAGTGAGCACGAAGCGATTTTATTCTGGCACTAAGCATGATTAATAGGTGACTCATCCAACAGATTGGTTGTTCCATTATTTCTCATTTAATGCCTGTAGACATTTTTCTATTTTGTCTCGCCTTTCACTTTGTTCATATATAAATGTTCATTTGTAGAATCATAAGAGGAAAGTGAGCACTTGTAAAGCGATTTTATTCTGGCATCAGCATGATTAGTAGGTGACGCATCCAACAGATTGTTGTTCCCATTATTTCTCATTTAATGCCTGTAGAAATGTTTCTATTTTGTCTCTCTTTTCACTTTGTTCATATATATGTTCTTTTGTAGAATCATGAGAGGAAAGTGAGCACGAAGCTATTTTATTCTGGCACTAAGCATGATGAAAAGGTGATTTCATCCAACAGAGTGGTTGTTCCATTTTTTTCTCATTTAATGCCTGTAGATTATTTTCTATTTTGTCTTTGCCTTTCACTTTTGTTCATATATAAATGTTCATTTGTAGAATCATAAGAGTGAAAGTGAGCCTGAAATGATTTTATTCAGGCACTAAGCATGTTTAGTAGGTGACGCATCCAACAGAGTGGTTGTTCCATTATTTCTCATTTAATGCCTGTAGAAATGTTTCTATTTTGTCTCTCTTTTCACTTTGTTCATATATAAATGTTCAATTGTAGAATCATGAGAGGAAAGTGAGCACGAAGCGATTTTATTCTGGCACTAAGAATGATTAGTAGGTGACGCATCCAACAGATTGGTTGTTCCATTATTTCTGATTTAATGCCTGTAGAAATGTTTCTATTGTGTCTCTCTTTTCACTTTGTTCATATATAAATGTTCATTTGTAGAATCATGAGAGGAAAGTGAGCACGAAGCGATTTTATTCTGGCACTAAGCATGATTAGTAGGTGACGCATCCAACAGATTGGTTGTTCCATTATTTCTCATTTAATGCCTGTAGAAATGTTTCTATTTGTCTCTCTTTTCACGTTGTTCATATATAAATGTTCATTTGTAGAATCGTAAGAGGAAAGTGAGCACGAAGCGATTTTATTCTGGCACTAAGCATGATTAGTAGGTGACGCATCCAACAGATTGGTTGTTCCATTATTTCTCATTTAATGCCTGTAGATATTTTTCTATTTGTCTCAATTTTCACTTTGTTCATATATAAATGTTCATTTGTAGAATCATAAGAGGAAAGTGAGCACGAAGCGATTTTATTCTGACACTAAGCATGTTTAGTAGGTGACGCATCCAACAGATTGGTTGTTCCATTATTTCTCATTTAATGCCTGTAGACATTTTTCTATTTTGTCTCTCTTTTCACTTTGTTCATATATAAATGTTCATTTGTAGAATCATAAGAGGAAAGTGAGCACGAAGCGATTTTATTCTGGCACTAAGCATGATCAGTAGGTGACGCATCCAACAGATTGGTTGTTCCATTAGTTCTCATTTAATGCATGTAAACATTTTTTCTAATCTTTGTCTGTCTCTTCACTTTGTTCATTTATAAATGTTCATTTGTAGAATCATAAGAGGAAAGTGAGCACGAAGCGATTTATTCTGGCACTAAGCATGTTTAGTAGGTGGCGCATCCAACAGAGTGGTTGTTCCATTATTTCTCAGCTTTAATGCCTGTAGAAATGTTTCTATTTTTTGTCTTCTTTTCACTTTGTTCATATAAATGTTCACCAGAATCATGAGAGGAAAGTGAGCACGAAGCGATTTTATTCTGGCACTAAGCATGATTAGTATGGGTGACGCATCCAACAGATTGGTTGTTCCATTATTTCTCATTTAATGCCTGTAGAAATGTTTCTATTTTGTCTCTTTTCACTTTGTTCATATATAAATGTTCATTTGTAGAATCATGAGAGGAAAGTGAGCACGAAGCCATTTTATTCAGGCACTAAGCATGATTAGTATGGGTGACGCATCCAACAGATTGGTTGTTCCATTGGTTGTCATTTAATGCATGTAGACATTTTTATATTTTGTCTCTCCTTTTACTTTGTTCATATATAAATGTTCATTTATAGAATCATGAGAGGAAAGTGAGCACGAAGCGATTTTATTGTGGCACTATGCATGAATAGTAGGTGACGCATCCAATAGATTGGTTGTTCCATTATTTCTCCTTTAATGCATGTAGACATTTTTCTATTTTGTCTCTCCTTTCACTTTGTTCATATATAAATGTTCATTTGTAGAATCATGAGAGGAAAGTGAGCACGAAGCGATATTATTCTGGCACTAAGCATGAATAGTAGATGACGCATCCAACAGATTCGTTGTTCCATTATTTGTCATTTAATGCATATAGACATTTTTCTATTTTGTCTCTCCTTCCAATTTGTTCATATATAATGTTAATTTGTAGAATCATGAGAGGAAAGTAAGCACGAAGCGATTTTATTCTTACTGAGGGAGGAATATTAGTTGACGCATCCAACAGATTGGTTGTTCCATTATTTCTCATTTAATGCCTGTAGACATTTTTCTATTTTGTCTCTCTTTTCACTTTGTTCATATATAAATGTTCATTTCGAGAATCGTAAGAGGAAAGTGAGCACGAAGCGATTTTATTCTGGCACTAAGCATGAATATTAGATGACGCATCCAACAGAGTGGTTGTTCCATTATTTCTCATTTAATGACTGTAGACATTTTTCTATTTTGTCTCTCTTTTCACTTTGTTCATATATAAATGTTCATTTGTAGAATCATAAGAGGAAAGTGAGCACGAAGCGATTTTATTCTGGCACTAAGCATGAATATTAGATGACGCATCCAACAGAGTGGTTGTTCCATTATTTCTCATTTAATGCCTGTAGAAATGTTTCTATTTTGTCTCTCTTTTCACTTTGTTCATATATAAATGTTCATTTGTAGAATCATAAGAGTAATATGAGCACGAAGCGATTTTATTCTGGCACTAAGCATGATTAGTAGGTGACGCATCCAACAGATTGGTTGTTCCATTATTTCTCATTTAATGCTGTAGACATTTTTCTATTTTGTCTCGCCTTTCACTTTGTTCATATATAAATGTTCATTTGTAGAATCATAAGAGGAAAGTGAGCACGAAGCGATTTTATTCTGGCACTAAGCATGAATATTAGATGACGTATCCAACAGATTGGTTGTTCCATTATTTCTCATTTAATGCCTGTAGAAATGTTTCTATTTTGTCTCTCTTTTCACGTTGTTCATATATAAATGTTCATTTGTAGAATCGTAAGAGGAAAGTGAGCACGAAGCGATTTTATTCTGGCACTAAGCATGATTAGTAGGTGACGCATCCAACAGATTGGTTGTTCCATTATTTCTCATTTAATGCCTGTAGACATTTTTCTATTTTGTCTCTCTTTTCACTTTGTTCATATATAAATGTTCATTTGTAGAATCATTAGAGTAAATGTGGTCACGAAGCGATTTTATTCTGGCACTAAGCATGATTAGTAGGTGACGCATCCAACAGATTGGTTGTTCCATTATTTCTCATTTAATGCCTGTAGACATTTTTCTATTTTGTCTCGTCTCTTCACTTTGTTCATATATAAATGTTCATTTGTAGAATCATGAGAGGAAAGTGAGCACGAAGCGATTTTATTCTGGCACTAAGCATGATTAGTAGGTGACGCATCCAACAGATTGGTTGTTCCATTATTTCTCATTTAATGCCTGTAGAAATGTTTCTATTTTGTCTCTCTTTTCACTTTGTTCATATATAAATGTTCATTTGTAGAATCATGAGAGGAAAGTGAGCACGAAGCGATTTTATTCTGGCACTAAGCATGATTAGTAGGTGACGCATCCAACAGATTGGTTGTTCCATTATTTCTCATTTAATGCCTGTAGAAATGTTTCTATTTTGTCTCTCTTTTCACTTTGTTCATATATAAATGTTCATTTGTAGAATCATGGGAGGAAAGTGAGCACGAAGCGATATTATTCTGGCACTAAGCATGAATAGTAGGTGACGCATCCAACAGAGTGGTTGTTCCATTATTTCTCATTTAACGCCTGTAGAAATTTTTCTATTTTGTCTCTCTTTTCACTTTTTTCATATATAAATGTTCATTTGTAGAATCATGGGAGGAAAGTGAGCACGAAGCGATATTATTATGGCACTAAGCATGATTAGTAGGTGACGCATCCAACAGAGTGGTTGTTCCATTATTTCTCATTCAATGACTGTAGACATTTTCCTATTTTGTACCTTTTTTTCACTTTACTCATATATAAATGTTCATTTGTAGAATCATGAGAGGAAAGTGAGCACGAAGCGATATTATTCTGGCACTAAGCATGAATATTAGGTGACGCATCCAACAGAGTGGTTGTTCCATTATTTCTCATTTAATGACTGTAGACATTTTCCTATTTTGTCTCTCTTTTCACTTTGTTCATATATAAATGTTCATTTGTAGAATCATAAGAGGAAAGTGAGCACGAAGCGATTTTATTCTGGCACTAAGCATGAATATTAGGTGACGCATCCAACAGAGTGGTTGTTCCATTATTTCTCATTTAATGCCTGTAGAAATTTTTCTATTTTGTCTCTCTTTTCACTTTGTTCATATATAAATGTTCATTTGTAGAATCATGAGAGGAAAGTGAGCACGAAGCGATTTTATTCTGGCACTAAGCATGATTAGTAGGTGACGCATCCAACAGATTGGTTGTTCCATTATTTCTCATTTAATGCCTGTAGACATTTTTCTATTTTGTCTCTCTTTTCACTTTGTTCATATATAAATGTTCATTTGTAGAATCATGAGAGGAAAGTGAGCACGAAGCGATTTTATTCTGGCACTAAGCATGATTAGTAGGTGACGCATCCAACAGATTGGTTGTTCCATTATTTCTCATTTAATGCCTGTAGACATTTTTCTATTTTGTCTCTCTTTTCACTTTGTTCATATATAAATGTTCATTTGTAGAATCATGAGAGGAAAGTGAGCACGAAGCGATTTTATTCTGGCACTAAGCATGAATATTAGGTGACGCATCCAACAGATTGGTTGTTCCATTATTTCTCATTTAATGCCTGTAGAAATGTTTCTATTTTGTCTCTCTTTTCACTTTGTTCATATATAAATGTTCATTTGTAGAATCATGAGAGGAAAGTGAGCACGAAGCGATTTTATTCTGGCACTAAGCATGATTAGTAGGTGACGCATCCAACAGATTGGTTGTTCCATTATTTCTCATTTAATGCCTGTAGACATTTTTCTATTTTGTCTCTCTTTTCACTTTGTTCATATATAAATGTTCATTTGTAGAATCATGAGAGGAAAGTGAGCACGAAGCGATTTTATTCTGGCACTAAGCATGAATATTAGGTGACGCATCCAACAGATTGGTTGTTCCATTATTTCTCATTTAATGCCTGTAGACATGTTTCTATTTTGTCTCTCTTTTCACTTTGTTCATATATAAATGTTCATTTGTAGAATCATGAGAGGAAAGTGAGCACGAAGCGATTTTATTCTGGCACTAAGCATGATTAGTAGGTGACGCATCCAACAGATTGGTTGTTCCATTATTTCTCATTTAATGCCTGTAGACATTTTTCTATTTTGTCTCTCTTTTCACTTTGTTCATATATAAATGTTCATTTGTAGAATCATGAGAGGAAAGTGAGCACGAAGCGATTTTATTCTGGCACTAAGCATGATTAGTAGGTGACGCATCCAACAGATTGGTTGTTCCATTATTTCTCATTTAATGCCTGTAGACATTTTTCTATTTTGTCTCGCCTTTCACTTTGTTCATATATAAATGTTCATTTGTAGAATCATGAGAGGAAAGTGAGCACGAAGCGATTTTATTCTGGCACTAAGCATGAATAGTAGGTGACGCATCCAACAGATTGGTTGTTCCATTATTTCTCATTTAATGCCTGTAGAAATGTTTCTATTTTGTCTCTCTTTTCACTTTGTTCATATATAAATGTTCATTTGTAGAATCATGAGAGGAAAGTGAGCACGAAGCGATTTTATTCTGGCACTAAGCATGAATAGTAGGTGACGCATCCAACAGATTGGTTGTTCCATTATTTCTCATTTAATGCCTGTAGAAATGTTTCTATTTTGTCTCTCTTTTCACTTTGTTCATATATAAATGTTCATTTGTAGAATCATGAGAGGAAAGTGAGCACGAAGCGATTTTATTCTGGCACTAAGCATGAATATTAGGTGACGCATCCAACAGATTGGTTGTTCCATTATTTCTCATTTAATGCCTGTAGACATTTTTCTATTTTGTCTCTCTTTTCACTTTGTTCATATATAAATGTTCATTTGTAGAATCATGAGAGGAAAGTGAGCACGAAGCGATTTTATTCTGGCACTAAGCATGAATATTAGGTGACGCATCCAACAGATTGGTTGTTCCATTATTTCTCATTTAATGCCTGTAGAAATGTTTCTATTTTGTCTCTCTTTTCACTTTGTTCATATATAAATGTTCATTTGTAGAATCATGAGAGGAAAGTGAGCACGAAGCGATTTTATTCTGGCACTAAGCATGATTAGTAGGTGACGCATCCAACAGATTGGTTGTTCCATTATTTCTCATTTAATGCCTGTAGACATTTTTCTATTTTGTCTCTCTTTTCACTTTGTTCATATATAAATGTTCATTTGTAGAATCATGAGAGGAAAGTGAGCACGAAGCGATTTTATTCTGGCACTAAGCATGAATATTAGGTGACGCATCCAACAGATTGGTTGTTCCATTATTTCTCATTTAATGCCTGTAGAAATGT
>JAQBSW010010426.1:0-24265 GCA_029291075.1 Eudiplozoon nipponicum
GTGAGTTTTTTTGTCATTGAAGTCGTTATACGGATTATCCAGAACATTTTTCTTTATAACATGAATCATTTTAACTTTTGTTGTCTAGAAGACGGAAAATTCAGTTTAACTGTGAATAGTGTTAAAGAACTATTTTGTATAAAATCTGTTTTTGCAGCTGACCAACATATATTCAATTTGAACTAACTGTGAATTATATTACTACTTGCAACATTATATCTAATATACGTATGACCAGATGTTTTTGCCTTCTCACATCAACCATCCGAAAATGATTAGAGACTGATTAGACACACGGGTAATAATAATAGCCACCATTGATATGGAGGACGGGTACTAAATTCACGAACTAGAAAACAACCCCACAAAAGTCCCCAACAATTTGACCTTAAAGAGCACCATATTTGTCAAAATCGAACACAGTTGGGTTATAACGCGGAGTCGCGTGTTAACTACACCCCCCCCCCGACAATAAAAATTAGTACACAATGAAGAGGGCTAACCTTACAGGAGTTGTTATTGCTCTGTCATACCGTATAACAACTGATTTTGGCTCTATCGACACTGATTCTGGTTCCTCTATATCTCGCGGCGGCGTGACGGCGTCAGTTGGCTCGGTTGTTGGTGAGATGTCGGGCGTCAGTCCGTAGTCAGCAAGACTGTCTGGAGGTGGAGTTATCGTTTCTTCACCGCCTGATAGGTCAACATCGTGGAACAGCGGGTCATTTGGATCAACATCGGCCGGGGATAGCCTGTGTTTGGAGACCGCTTCAGCTTTGTCATTAATCTCCAAAATGATGTAATTCTGACGTCGATCTAACACACGATAAGGACCACTTCGGTTTGGCTAGAATCCTGTTATCCATATCGTTGTTGACGAAGAAAAATTTGCAGCTAACAAAATCTATGCGTTTATAAATTGGATCATGTTGCTGACGTGTACGACAGATCGGCCGATTCTGAGCGTAATATTGTAGAAAACTGCGAAGTGGAAACAGAAATGCCGGATCGTTAATCGTTATTGCAGTTTCAGAGCGTGATCGGAATATTTCGCCAGGCAGCCGTAGACGTTCGCCAAATACCATTTCAGCGGAACGAAGTTTGATAGGCTCACGAGGACTTTTACACATTGATAGGAGCACTTTCGGTAAAGCCGCAAGCCAATTTTCTTCTGGGCTGGCCTTTCGACGAAACCATTTGCTCTCGGATTGCAAGCCGCGGTCACGGAGGGTTTTACACCACAGGATTTCAGTAGGGCTGCGAACTCTTCGCCGAGGAACTGTGCGCCACGATCGGTTGTCACTTCAGCTGGAGCATCAAACCGAGCGAACCAATTGAGCTCTAAAGCACAACTGACAGTTTCTTGCTTCATGTCTGGCAGTGGTATGGCCTCATACCATCGAGTGGTGTGATCCCATATTGACAGTAGATATCGCATATTGTTCGCGGCAGGTAAGGTTACCAGATCAACATGTATGTGCGTAAACCGGACTTTTGGCACTTGAATGACTTGTGGCGCCGTTTTGATGTGTCTCGCCAATTTGCATTTCTGACATTCTAGACATTGTTTTGACCACTCCTTGACATCTCGCCGCATGCCAGGCCAAAAATACGTTCTGGATAGAATTTCCACTGATGCTTCGCCAGATGGTTGGCTCATTGAATGGTAGACTTCGAAGATCTTGTGACGGAGTTTTTCAGGTATAAACGGCCGAGGGCCCACTCCAGTTATTTCACACTGCAGCAGAGTTCCATCATAATCAAGTGTTTTCAGTCGATTGACATCAAATGTCCGAAGTGATGGATCATCTTGCTGAGCTGCTTGCAATTCCTGAGTGCTTATAGGTGAAGGAACAGTATTGAGGCACAAAGATCTGCAGGACGGCTTAGGGAGTCTGCGACCACATTTTCTGATCCTTTAACATGAGTGACTTCATAATCATACTCGTGTATTCGTGTAAGTTGCGAGTTGACACGTCGTGAATATAAATATTCTTTCTTTCCTCTCAGCATCGGAAGTAGCGGAAGATGGTCTGTGTAGATCTTGAACTTTCGGCCATCCAGATAGGTGTGGAAGTGTAGGATTGACCGGTAGATTGCGAGTAACTCTTTTCCTAATGTATCATATCGCGTCTCGTGAGGTTGTAGTTTTTGTAAATAGAAAGCGATAGGTTGGTGTATGCCATTGATGGATTGTTGAAGTACTGCGACTATGGCAACGTCGTATGCGTTAGTTATCAATTCGAAAGGTTGAGACCAATCAAGGGAATTTAGCATGGTCGCTTTGCTTAAGGCCCATTTGGCATCCTCGTAAGCCTACATGTCGTCCACGTTGAGTTGAATCGGTTGTGATTTCTTGACGAAACGGCTTTCTGGCACGAGATATTTGTGAAGAGGTGCCATAATCTTGGCAAGACAGGGTACAAATCGAGAATAGTAGTCCATCTTGCCCAAGAAACGTCGTAATGCCCGAAAGGTGGTTGGAGGCAGTAGATCTTGGATAGCACGTACCTTAGCAGGTATAGGTGTCATGCCTACTTCGGAAATTTGATGACCGAGAAATTCAATTGATTTCTGTGCAAAGACTCATTTGTTGCCATGAAGTTGGAGGCCATAGTCGGATAGACGTGTGAGCAGGATCTCAATATGTTATATATGTTCGGACATTGAGTTGGAGAATACCAGGATGTCGTCTAGATATGGAATTACAAATGGTAGACCATCTAGTATTTCGTCCATAACGCGTTGGAATGTTTGCGAGGCATTCTTGAGATGGAAAGGCATATAGTGATATTCGTGCGTGCCACCTCCGGTAAATCTGAGTGCAGTATATGATACTGAGTCTTTGTCCATCGGTACTTGATAATATGCTTTTACCAAGTCAAGTTTTGAATACACAGCATGACCGATAGCAGATCTGAGTAGGTCGGCTGGATTTGGCAGGATGTACGAATCAGACTGTGTGCAAGAATTGAGAATACGATAATCCCCGCACACCATGAAAGTTGCTGGTTCACTCTTTGGTACTACTACCACAGGCGACGCAAAAGGTGAGCTAGAAAGTGTACAGATGCCTTGTTAACGTAGCATGGCGAATTCTTGCTCGGTGGACTTTTGTTTGTGTAGTGCCAATGGACGTGCTCATTGAAGATGAATAAGTAGTTTCGACAAGATGATACGACGGGCTGTGATGGCACGCTTCCTCTTGAGATCGGGCATGAAGGAGATAGGTTTGAAAATTTCTTCATGAAGTTTCAGAACATCGTCCAGTTGCGGTACATGAGGAACTGGAGGAATTAGCTGTATAGATGAGACTGCTTCGGCGCGAGTCGTTTGTTTTAGCGCTGATGTAAGCAACTGATTGTCAGCAGTGCGTATCTCTCGTGTAGGAGGAAAATTTCGCACTAAATAGACAACTAGCTCGCAGAAACTATATACATATATACATGCAAAAATTTTAATAAAAGTACAAAATCATAAATCAGCAGTTATATTTGACAATTTTAGTTATTCCATCCGCAGATCATTTTTATTCAGAAACCAGTATTAAATTGATGTTTGTTGAAAAATAGTAGCTCATTATTATACGTTGACTTTAAAATTTCTCACTTATAAAGAAAAACCACTAATGGATATAAGTTAGAAATATGACAGTGATTACAAAAATCACGGTCGATTTGACAGAAATAAAGTTTGCCTTTAGAACGAAACAGATATATAGATATAATTAGTAATACATATAGAACAGTTGATATTTCACAGTTTTATCTATCTAACAAGCCTATCCGAGCAAAACTGTTGCCAAAATATCAATTCAATCATAATCTTTTTTATATTTTCGAACTAAATAAGTTTAACAAGAATATAACCGTAGATTATTTTCGTAATATATTCCGTAATCGATATTATACCTTGTAAATTTAAAAGAACAAATTAAATGAAAGATTTTCAACAATAAAATTGTATTTAAATATAATCCCAATTTACTACATTTTTTGTGATTCTTCTCGACTTACATAATGTGCACGTCAGTCTATTTACTAAACTGGAATTTTCAAAATCGGTAATTTATACTTCTAGTCAATAATGGTTGTAGAGCCAGGGTTGGAACTAAGACTCTTCAGCTGCAAAAAACAAAATGCAAATATATTTCACAACTACCCATTATAAAGCTTTGAAATATAAGACAAATTATTTTTAATTGGATTACATGTTGCAGTTTTATTTTCCATGATAGGCCCTGTCCAAATAATATACAATTGGGGCTGACGTCCATCTGTACTACACTCAGTTGGACAATGATTCCACTACCACCTTTGCAGAACCCATATAGAAATGCTGTCAGAACTTGAAGACAGCTGTCTCTGCACTGATAATATGTCCGTTTACGGTATTTGCTGGTGAATGTTTCTATAGCCTTTGTTTAGGGCTTAAAATGTTAACTGCTTTACTTTAACAATAATTAATTGCGTGGGTGGTGGTAACAATTCTTTAAATGACGTTTGTGAGCTTAAATAAACGTCAATTGCATTGTATTTGACCAGTAGTTTTTCTATGTTGTTCGACGACTGGTTAAATACAATGGGATTAGTGTTTTCTTCAAGCTCGCAAATTTGATTTAAAGAAATGCTTTACCTGACTGCATAGCGTTACGTCTCACACTACTCCGCTTAGAGCGTTTCAGATTACTTGACAAAATAAAGGTTTAATATGCGATTTTATTTTAGTGCATAACTGTAAAATAATCAATGTATTCTCAATTCATTATCAACCAAAAATCGTTAAAGAACAAACTCGATATTTTGAGTCAAAATTTTTTTATTGGTTCACTTAATATGTTCTTTATTATTTTAATAATTGGAAAATGTCGCTCGTTGGCACAATAGTTTAATCTAATGAGCAAATATTTGGAGATATCAGCAAATCATGAAAAATATTTCACAGGTGAAAAATTATGAAATTTAAATGGAGAAATGGAGTTTGATTTTACTCAGTATGAGACGAATTAAAATGTGGCTTAAAAGTGAAACGCTAGTACATTATTAAATTGAATGCCGCACTTAATGTTCGAATGGATATAATGAAAGGGAATTTAAAGCCTTGGGAATAGGAATAATCACGTGTGAAAAATATCTAGATGAATCAAACAAATTTATAGAGTAATTACTAAGTTTCTTCGCTATTAAAATAAAGGCAGGTCTTCCAAACAGAGCCAAATTTTACAATTTAATTTGAAAGAAGACTCTGATCATAAATGCAATCCTTATGGTCTCCGCAGTGACGAAGTTAATGTATTTCTATTTTGTTAGAAAATAAATCAGATAGTTTGATGATAATTATTGTAATAATCTCAATTCAACATGTATGTATTTACAACGAGGAAATCTACCAGACCAAAGATTCACTAAATGTTTTTAAAACTGTGTTTTTTAGTCGAGACCAGAGGTTTCACCAAAGTAAAACAGCCACATCAAGGAATAAAAAAGTAAATAACATTAACAAATATGGAAATATGCTTAAACAATCTATGTTTGCGCGGGTGTTGGTACCAATTCTTTAAACCACGTTTACGTGTTTGAAATAAGCACCAAATTCAATGTATTTAACCCGTCGTCGAACAAAATAAAAAAACTACGGTTAGTACATGTGACTAACGATAGTTTTGCTGGGTTGTTCTACGACTGGTTAAATGCAATGAAGTTAGTGTTAATATAAATCTCGCAAACATGATACAAAAATGAAATTATGATGGTGGATGAAAAATAATCATGAAGGGCTACATCAACAGCAGATTATATCTAAAGTAAAATATACAAAAACGAGTGACTAATATATTGTTGATATATTTAATCGTCAGCAGCGCATGAAGGAGTACTATCAATCTAAAATAGCCGATTAAATCACTAGATTAAGGCGCTCAGTAAGGTAAGTCTATGTATATTTATTCATTAAATTGTAAAAGTTAAAAAATAATTAAAATGTAAAATTTTCATTTGAGTAATTTTATAATGAACAATAACGTAGATTTAATGGTTTTCAAAGAAACATTACTCAATAAGGATATTGAAATTCTTGAATGTAAAGTGACACAATACTCACATATTTGTAATGACATATTTTCAATTAAGCAAACTGGAGTTGTTCATATTTATTTTAATTTTGGTTTGCATGAAAAAATGTTCCACGATTGTGTAAATAATACTATTACAGATTTTGATACATAAAAATTTAGATACAATGATTTTAAAGGAGGTATATAGGCCATCGTATGAAAATATGAAAAGTGATGTCCCATCTTGCTAATAACACCCAATTTATTTGGGATTTATAGTTGTTAAAATGCGATTGTAGTTTATTTAAATATACCTCTTATATGTGAAATAATCAATCTATTTTATAGCCAGGATCTAGCGCAAGTCTAAAAAGAACCAAAAAGAAGGTTGAAATGTTTAAAAAATTCTTATTTGGTGACAAAATTCACCAATAAGATTGCACAAGTTTTATTCCAGAACTAAACAAGAGTTCTTCGGAAAGGTAATAGACACATTCTACGGTTTTCTAAGATAATAACATTATTTTATAGAATAGAATAGAATAGAATATCTTTATTTGGATTCAAACCACACATATTCCATCAAATAATAAAATTGGAAATTGTACAACATATATTAAAATAATTATCACATCACAATATTTGTGCAATTCATCTCGTGTAGATAGGTATATCTCACTAGATGTACAATACAATATGTCAATATCAGAAAAGTTCGACTGAAAAGAATAATATATACATCACCAAATTAGGAACAATTAAGGTATAATTAGAGTGTAACATTATGCAAAAATTGAGAACCATGACTAGCAATTGATTGTATATAATGTTAACTAATTTGAAGATCTAGTGCATAACATTTCAATTATAATAATACAAAACTTGGAAATAAAATCTCAATAAAATCTGTTTCCGATAACAATTATCCTTGTCTCTTATTCAACCATGAGAAAGTATTATCATAATCAAAAAAAATAAAAGATATCAGCAGGATTGCAGACTTTTTCAAGTTCAGTAGATATAGATTTAATAGAAATCTTAGATGGAGGCATTTCTCTAAGCCCCTTCGGCAATTGATTATAAATTTTGTAGATTTTCGAGAAAGAAAATAACTTGCTCGCTACATTTCCCACAAAAGGAGGAGATATTGCCATATGTCCAGATCTAGTTCCAATTTCATGACTCTTCCTTATCGGAGTCATATAGGCACCAGTCCACTGGTTCAGATGGAAAACTTTTACACAATAACACATCCTCCGAAACCACAGAGATTGCAATGACGCAAACTGTAATCTAGAGGCGTATATAGTGCAAGAAGTAGGACTAATATGTTTCACAACTTTTCTTTGTACAGCTTCTATCTTATTAGACAATCCTTTTTTTAATGGATTCCAGGTAGCGACAGCATATTCTAGTACCGGTCTAATCCATATTATATACATTTGAAGTTTTATATCATTTGATAAAATAGTTCGATTTATTAGTGCCCATCTTTTCTTAGCACTGACTACTATACTTTCAATATGTCTCTCAGCAGAAGCTGTACATTGAATAGTTATGCCTAAATCCTTAATTTCTTGCCTAAGTTTAATCTCAAACACATCATTAATAACAGCATCATGAAAATAAACATAATGAAAGTTTGTTCTGTTCCCTATTTTTATTGTTTATTCTCAGCCCTAGTGTAAACAAATATTTACTCAAATCATACAAATCTAAAGTCACATTATTTTTGGAGAATTCGACATTCTTTGGATCAATTGGGAAGATTATTTTTAAATCATCAGCGAATTTGCAAACTCGACCATTAAGGATTTTAGTTTCCAAATTTGCTAATACAATTTTAAATAAAATTGGCCCCAAGCTTGATCCCTGTGGAACTCCACTCGTTACTCGTTTTGATTTTGATATCAAATCCTTTACTTGAATACTCATTCTTCGATTATATAGATAGTATTTAAGTAATCTAAAAATATTCGGTTCAATATTCAACAAACTAATCGCATTCAAAATAGAATCAAAAGCTTTTGAGATATCTATAAATACAATTAATGCATCTAAATTATTCTCGTCTAATGTGATTACATGTTTCCACATGGAAAGCATATTAGTAGTTGTCGATCTACCTTTCGTAAAGCCATGTTGACATAAGTCAAAATCAGCCGGTAACATACGTTCTAAATGATCTAGTATCAATCGTTCTATTATCTTAAAAAACGAAGGGATAATAGAGATTAATCTATAATCACTGGCGCACGTTGGCTTACTACCTTTTGGCAACGGCTTAGCTACAATCGTTAATATATCAATTGGTAATTTCCCATCATTCAAAATTCTATTTATAAAGTTGCAGAGTGCATTTCTAAATGTTAAAGGTAATTGAATTAAATTATCAATCGAAATACCAAGGTGATCTTTTTGTTTTTTTGATTTGATTTTTAACATCAATTTTATCAATTCATCACTATCAATAACAAGTCCTGGTTCCTGGTGTCCCAAAGGGTCAGATAGTTCTATAAAATTTCTTTCGTTCTGTGGATTGCATATCAAATTGCCAAATACTTCCTCCAATTCACAGAGAAATCCATACTCAGTTTTATCCACAGGTAGTATAAGCTTTAACTTTTCCTTGTATTTACTGTAATCTGTGAGGAGTTTAAATCCTAATCGAGGATTACTCTTCATTTTGGCCAAAATAATTCGTTCTGATCTTTGACGAATTATTAGCAGTGATGAATTAATTTCGTTATCAATGGAATCTAACCTCATTTGTTTAATACTATTAATAAGACTACACTTTATTATATTATCTCGTTTAATTCTTAGTTTACACAATTTCCTATTAATTCGTTTCGGTATAATGTCCGTAAACGTAGATGCCTGAAATAAAACAGATAATAACGATGAAACAGAAGAAACAAATTCATCAGTATTCAAGAAATAAAAACTCTCATAATCAATCAGTATGCTTAATTCTCTAAAGAAATTCCAGTTGATTCTGGAACAGTGCACGTGTGCATTTTCATAACTTAGTTTCTGTGTTATGCCACTCAAGAATTTCCATTGTAAAATAATTTGTTTATGGTCCAATTCTTTGAAATAATTGACAACATCATAACTGTGCGATTTCACCATTTCAATTTCTAAGTATACATGATCTAAGCATTGCGAACCTCTAGTTGATTCATTTATAATCTGCTTGAGATCATGGTTAGAAAAAAAATTGGTTATTTCACAGTCCTGTAACTTATTAAAGTCACCTACCACTACATTATAGCCATGGCAGTCAAAGATAGATTGAAAAGAATTGGTAAATGTTTGATCATCAAATAAAGTAGCATACGGCGGTCTGTAAACCGCTGTTAAGATCAGATTATCAAATTGTATAGATAAGAAATCAATGCTTAAGAGATCTAAAAACAAGTATAAATGAGGCGGTTTAAATTAATATTTCCACTTGACATATTGATTGTCAACTAATTGAGTGATGTGTTTGGCATTGAAAAAGGTCTCCGTAATTGAAAACCGAAATACTTGCAAAAATCATGATGACAGTGGATTCAAATATTTCGGTACGCAATCCGAAAATCAGGTAAATTGTTTATTTCCTGTCGCGCAACATGTTTCTTTTAAATTAATGAATTTAGTGAGTAATAAATGAATGAATTGATGAGTAAACAAATTAATGAATTAATGAATTAATGAATTAAGGAATTAATAAATCAATGAATTAAAGAATGAATGAATTAATGAATTAATAAATTAATGAGTTAATGAATTAATGAATTAATTAATTAGGGAATTAATGAATTATAGAATGAGTGAATTAATGAACAAATTTAATTAATATACTAGTGAAGTAATTAATTAATGAATTAATGAATTAATGAATTATTGAATGAATTAATTAATGAATTAATTAATTAATGAAATACAATTAATGAAATAATTAATTAATGAATTAATGAATTAACGAATTAATGTAATTAACATGAGTAAATAGGTAATGAATTAATGAATTAATCATATTAATGAATTAGTGAATTAGATGGATATTTAAAATTAATGAATTAATGAATTAATAAATTAATGAATTAATGAACTAATGAATTAATGAATTAATGAATTATTGAATTAATGAGTTAATGAATTAAGTTAATTAATGATCAATGAAATAAATAATTGAAAAATTAAATAATGAATTAATGAATTAATTAATTAATTAATTAATGAAATAATGTACAAATGAATTAATGTATTAATGAATTAATGAATTATTGAATTCATAAATTAATAAATTAATGCATTAATGAATTAATGAATTAATGAATTAATGAATTAATGAATTAAGCAATTAATGAATTAATGCATTAATTAATTAATGAATTAATGAATTAATTAATTAATGATTAATGAATTAATGAATTAATTGAATTAATTGAATTAATGAATTAATGAATTAATGAATTAATGAATTAATTCATTAATTAATTAATGAATTAATTAATTAATTGAATTAATGAATTAATGAATTAATGCATTAATTAATTAATTCATTAATGAATTAAGGAATTAATGATTAATGAATTAATTCATTAATGAATTGAATACAATTATTAATGAATTAACGAATTAATGAATTAATGAATTAATGAATTAATTAATTAATAATTAATAAATTAATGAATTAAATAATTAATTAATGAATTAATGAATTAATGAATTAATGAATTAATGTATTAATGAATTAATGATTAATGAATTAATGAGTTCATGAATTCATTATTTAATGAAATACATTGTTCCTGAATTGAATAATTAATTAAATCAATAACACACTATATTATTAATAAGTTAATTCATAAATTTATAAATTCTCTAACTCGTTCATTCATTACTTTATTAATTTTTAAGCTGTAATTCGTTAAATTTTAAATACAATAATTCTTTTATTCATTAACTTAGAATAGAATAGAATAGAATATCTTTATTTGGATTCAAACCACACATGTTCCATTAAATAATAAAATTAGAAAATGTACGATATAAAAAGATATCACATCACATATATATGTGCAATTAAGTGTACTGTTCAGTTTATCGGCATCTGAAAGATCAGCTGTAAACAGTGCTAGATTCTTAATCAAAATTTAAAATTTAAGTTATAACTCGAATATTACATTTGTTGTTGAAACACTTAATCTTTGCTTTTATTTAACCATGAAAAAGTATTATCATAATCAAAATTAAAAATATCATCAGGATTAAACACTTTTTCTAGTTCGGTAGATAAAAATTTAAAAGACATTTTAGTTGGAGGCATTTCTCTAAGCCCCTTTGGCAAGTGATTATAAATTTTGTAAATTTTTGAAAACGAGAACAGCTTGCTCGCAACATTCCCAATCAAAGGTGGAGATATTGCAGAATGACCAGATCTAGTTCCAATTTCATGACTCTTTCTTATGGGATTCATATAGGCACCAGACCACTGGTTTAAATGGAAAACTTTTATACAATAGCACATTCTCCGAAACCATAAAGGATGCAGTGATACAAATTGTAATCTAGTGGCGTATATAGTGCAGGAGATAGGACTAATTTGTTTCACAAAATTTCTTTGTACAGCTTCTATTTTATTAGACAGACCCTTTGTTAAGGGATTCCAAGTAGCGGCGGCATATTCTAGTATCGGTCTAATCCATATTATAAACATTTTGAATTTTATTTCATGTGATATAATATTTCTATTTATCAATGCCCATCTGTTCTTGGCACTGCCTACTATCCTTTCAATATGTCTCTCAGCAGAAGCCGTACAATGAATAGTTATGCCTAAATCCTTAATTTCTTGCATAAGTTTAATCTCAAAAACATCATTAATCTCAGCATCATGAAAATAAACATACTTAAAATCTGTTCTGTTACCTATTTTTAAAGCTCTCGTCTTTTTACTGTTTATTCTCAGCCCTAGTGTTAACAGATATCTACTTAAATCATACAAATCAAGTGTCACATTATTTTTGGAGAATTCAACATTATTTGGATCAATTGGAAAGATTATTTTCAAATCATCAGCAAATTTGCAAACTCGACCGTTAGGAATCTTAGTTTCCAAATATGCAAATACAATTTTAAATAATATTGGTCCCAAACTGGATCCCTGTGGAACTCCACTTGTTACCCTTTTCGATTTAGATACCAAATCGTTTACTTGAATACTCATTCTTCGATTATATAAGTAGTACCTAAGTAATCTAAAAATATTCGGATCAATATTCAATAAATTAATCGCATTCAAGATAGCATCAAAAGATATAGATTCAAAAGCTTTTGAGATATCTATGAATACAATTAATGCATCTAACTTTTTCTCATCTAATGTAATTACATGTTTCCACATAGAGAGCATATTATTAGTTGTCGACCTGTCTTTTGTGAAGCCATGCTGGCATACATCGAAATCAGCCGGCAGCATACGTTCTAAATGATCAAGTATTAATCGTTCTATTATCTTCAAAAACGAGGGAATAATAGAGATTAATCTGTAATCACTGGCACACGTTGGCTTACTTACTTTAGGCAAAGGTTTAGCTACTATTGTTAGTATATCGATTGGTAATATCCCACTCTTCAAAATTCTATTTATAAAATTGCAGAGCGCATTCATAAAATTTAAGGGTAATTGAAGTAGGTTATCAATCGATATACCAAGGTGATCTTTTTGTTTTTTTGATTTTATTTTTAACATTAATTCTATCAATGCATCACTGTCAATAACAAGTCCTAGATCCTGGTTTCCCGAAGGATCCGTTAGATCAATAAAATTGCTTTCCTTCTGCGGATTACATAACAAGTTGCCAAATACTTCATCCAATTCACAGAGAAATTCATAATCAGTTTTACCCACAGGTAATATAAGGTTTAATTTTTCCTTATATTTACCATAGTCTGTGAGGGGTTTGTATCCTAGTCTAGGATTACTCTTCAGTTTAGCCAGAATAATTCTCTCTGATCTTTGACGGATTATCAGCAGTGATGAATTAATTTCTTTATCGATCATATCTAACCTCATTTTTTTAATACTATTGATAAGACTACATTTAATTATATTATCTCGTTTGATTCTTATCTTGCATAACTTCTATTGATTCGCTTTGGTATTACATCCGTAAATGTTGATGCTCTAAATATATCAGATAATAACAGTGAAACAGAAGAAACAAATTCGTCATCGTTCATGATAAATAAACTTTCATAATCAATTGATAAGCTTAATTCTCTAAAAAGATTCCAGTTGATTCTGGAACATTGCACGTGAGCATTTTCAAAATTAGGTGTCAATGTTTTGCTACTCAAAATGTTCCATTGTAAAATAATTTGTTTATGATCCAATTCTTTAAAGTAATTTACAACATCATAACTGTGTGAGTTCAACACTTCAACTTCTAAATATACATGGTCTAAGCATTCCGAACCTCTAGTTGGTTCCTTTATAATCTGCTTAAGATCATGATTAGAAAAAAGATTGATTATTTCACAGTCATGCACCTTATTAAAATCTCCTACCACAATAATATAACCATGGCAGTCAAAAATAGATTGAAAGGAATTGATAAACATTTGATCATCATGTAAATTAGCATACGGCGGTCTGTAAACCGCGATAAGAATCAGGTTATCAATTTGTATAGATACAAAATCAATGACAGAATTATATTCGCTAGAATGTAACACTGTTGCATTTAATATCGATTTGCTATAAATAAGTACTCCTCCACCTCTTTTATCCAGTGATCTGTCTTTCCTAAATAGAGAATAATGAGGAATGTCAAATTCATAGTTTTCAATGTTCTTGTTCAGCCAGGTTTCAGATAGTATTATAAAGTCAAAATTGTTACTTATTATAAAATCACACAACAAAAAAGTTTTATTCTTAATACTTCTACAATTAGCATAAAATAATGTATATGAACAGGACAACTCATCTTTACTATCATCAATAGTTACTGATTTAACTTTTTCGGTTTCCTTATACTTCGTTTGTTGGGTACCGTATCTATGGTTCGTAACTGTCCGCTGTCCACCACATTCATTAACGAAACCCCGTTTTTTGTGATTTTAGAGTCGTTTGACACAGCCTTTATTGTGACTATATCCGCTTGACTTGATTTCTGGTCTAGATTCTTCTTTAACTTTTTTGCTGCAGCCAGTTTTCTTTGCAGAAACGTCTTGTCTCTAGTGATGAATATGTTATGAAAGTTACTGCATTCTTCTTTCTTTTTATTAATATCCTCAACTTGCTTGTTCGTCGGCCTTTTTGACAATTTTATCACAACTGGTCTTGGACGTTCCGATTTATGTCCCACTCTAAAGCATTTAGTTATTTCAGCTTCAGTCGTATCTCTTATTAGAGCATTTAACTTTTCAACATCCTTATGATCAGCATTTTCCTTAAGATTGAATAAAATTAATTGTTCTTGTTTTCCAATTCTCGCTGAAACTTCATTAGACAAGATATTCAATATTTCTTCCCCAGAAGAACTGCTTTTTGTTGATATGACATCTTCCTTAGTTATTTCGCTTAACTCAATCCATGGTTTAACATTGTCTTCTAATTTATCCATCCTATTGTTTAACGCAACGGTCAATTGCTCAATTTTTGCGCTTAAATTATCATATCTCCTCTCGGATACATCCAATTTTGCTGAATAATTGCTAGCATCCGACTGTAGCTTTAAAATTGTATTTTTTAAAGTTTTATTTTCCTCCCTAAGCTCCTTCATGGAGTTTTGAAGGTCCGAAATAATTTTTTCTAATTCAGTATTCAAAAAAGATTGAGCCATTTTAAACCGCGCGCGTCACCCAGAATATTCCTTTAGAACGGAAGAATTTTTGATAAAATTCATTAATTCATTAATTCATTAACTTATTAATTCATTAAATTATTAATTCATTAATTCATTAATTCATTAATTCATTAATTCATTAATTCAGTTATTCATTAATTCATTAATTCATTAATTCATTAATTCATTACATTTATTATTTCAATAAACCATTAATTCATTAATTCCTTTGTTCATTAATTCATTATTTTATTAATTCACTAATTCATTAATTCAATATTTTTCTAATTAAATAATTTATTAATTCAATAACACATTAAATGATATGTAAATTAATTCATAAATACATAATTTCACTAATTCGTTAATTCATTACTTTACCAATTTTTAAGCAGAAATTCGTTAAAGTTTAAATACAATTATACCTTAATTCATTAATTTATTAATTTATTAAATCATGACTTTATTAATACGTTTATTTACTAATTCATTAAATAATTGATTCATTAATTCACTAACTTATTAATACATTCATTCTTTAATTCATTAATTCATTATGTATTAATTCATTAATCCATTAAATTATTTAATAATTAAATTATCAATTTTCTAATTCGTTAATTTTTTAACTCAATAAATCATTAATTTATTAATTCAATAATTCATTAATTCTATAATTCATTTATTAAATAATTCATTAATTCCATAGTTCATTAATTCATTAATTCATTAACTCATTAATTCATAATTTCATTAATTCATTAATTCATTAATTCTTTAATTCCTTAATTCATTAATTCATTAATTCATTAAATTTATTATTTCAATAAGCCATTAATCCATTAATTCATTTGTTCATTAATTCATAATTTCACTAATTCACTTATTCATTAATTCAATATTTTTTTAATTCAATAATTTATTAATTTAATAACACATTAAATGATTAGTAAATTAATTCATAAATACATCATTTCACTAATTCGTTAATTCATTACTTTACCAATTTTTAAGCAGTAATTCGTTAAATTTTAAATACAATTATTCCTTAATTCATTAATTTATTAATTTATTAATTCATTAATTCATTAATTCATTAATTCATTAATTCATTAATTCATTAATTCATTAATTCATTAATTCATTAATTCATTAATTCATTAATTCATTAATTCATTAATTCATTAATTCATTAATTCATTAATTCATTAATTCATTAATTCATTAATTCATTAATTCATTAATTCATTAATTCATTAATTCATTAATTCATTAATTCATTAATTCATTAATTCATTAATTCATTAATTCATTAATTCATTAATTCATTAATTCATTAATTCATTAATTCATTAATTCATTAATTCATTAATTCATTAATTCATTAATTCACTATTTCATTAATTCATTAATTCATTAATTGATTAATTGATTAATTCTTTAATTCTTTAATTCATTACTTCATTAATTCATTAATTCAATCATCCAATAATTCATTAATTCACTTGTTTATTAATTCATTAATTCATTATTTCATTAATTCATTAATTGATTAATCCACTAAGTCATTAATTCATTATTTCCTTAATTCATTAATACATTGCGTTATCAATTTTTAAGCAGTAATTCATTAAAGTTTAAATACAATAATTCATTAATTCATTTATTTATTTATTTTTTATTCAATAATTAATTAATTCAATATTACATTAATTCAATAATTCATTAATTTATTACATAAGTTATTCGTTAGTTCACTAATACATTAATTCATTAAATTAATTTATTAGTTCATTAATTCATTATTTTATAAATACACTTATTCCTTAATTCAATAATTAATTAAATCAATAACACACTATATTATTAATAAGTTAATTCATAAATTTATAAATTCTCTAACTCGTTCATTCATTACTTTATTAATTTTTAAGCTGTAATTCGTTAAATTTTAAATACAATAATTCTTTAATTCATTAACTTAGAATAGAATAGAATAGAATATCTTTATTTGGATTCAAACCACACATGTTCCATTAAATAATAAAATTAGAAAATGTACGATATCAAAAGATATCACATCACATATATATGTGCAATTAAGTGTACTGTTCAGTTTATCGGCATCTGAAAGATCAGCTGTAAACAGTGCTAGATTCTTAATCAAAATTTAAAATTTAAGTTATAACTCGAATATTACATTTGTTGTTGAAACACTTAATCTTTGCTTTTATTTAACCATGAAAAAGTATTATCATAATCAAAATTAAAAATATCATCAGGATTAAACACTTTTTCTAGTTCGGTAGATAAAAATTTAAAAGACATTTTAGTTGGAGGCATTTCTCTAAGCCCCTTTGGCAAGTGATTATAAATTTTGTAAATTTTTGAAAACGAGAACAGCTTGCTCGCAACATTCCCAATCAAAGGTGGAGATATTGCAGAATGACCAGATCTAGTTCCAATTTCATGACTCTTTCTTATGGGATTCATATAGGCACCAGACCACTGGTTTAAATGGAAAACTTTTATACAATAGCACATTCTCCGAAACCATAAAGGATGCAGTGATACAAATTGTAATCTAGTGGCGTATATAGTGCAGGAGATAGGACTAATTTGTTTCACAAAATTTCTTTGTACAGCTTCTATTTTATAAGACAGACCCTTTGTTAAGGGATTCCAAGTAGCGGCGGCATATTCTAGTATCGGTCTAATCCATATTATAAACATTTTGAATTTTATTTCATGTGATATAATATTTCTATATATCAATGCCCATCTGTTCTTGGCACTGCCTACTATCCTTTCAATATGTCTCTCAGCAGAAACCGTACAATGAATAGTTATGCCTAAATCCTTAATTTCTTGCATAAGTTTAATCTCAAAAACATCATTAATCTCAGCATCATGAAAATAAACATACTTAAAATCTGTTCTGTTACCTATTTTTAAAGCTCTCGTCTTTTTACTGTTTATTCTCAGCCCTAGTGTTAACAGATATCTACTTAAATCATACAAATCAAGTGTCACATTATTTTTGGAGAATTCAGCATTATTTGGATCAATTGGAAAGATTATTTTCAAATCATCAGCAAATTTGCAAACTCGACCGTTAGGAATCTTAGTTTCCAAATATGCAAATACAATTTTAAATAATATTGGTCCCAAACTGGATCCCTGTGGAACTCCACTTGTTACCCTTTTCGATTTAGATACCAAATCGTTTACTTGAATACTCATTCTTCGATTATATAAGTAGTACCTAAGTAATCTAAAAATATTCGGATCAATATTCAATAAATTAATCGCATTCAAGATAGCATCAAAAGATATAGATTCAAAAGCTTTTGAGATATCTATGAATACAATTAATGCATCTAACTTTTTCTCATCTAATGTAATTACATGTTTCCACATAGAGAGCATATTATTAGTTGTCGACCTGTCTTTTGTGAAGCCATGCTGGCATACATCGAAATCAGCCGGCAGCATACGTTCTAAATGATCAAGTATTAATCGTTCTATTATCTTCAAAAACGAGGGAATAATAGAGATTAATCTGTAATCACTGGCACACGTTGGCTTACTTACTTTAGGCAAAGGTTTAGCTACTATTGTTAGTATATCGATTGGTAATATCCCACTCTTCAAAATTCTATTTATAAAATTGCAGAGCGCATTCATAAAATTTAAGGGTAATTGAAGTAGGTTATCAATCGATATACCAAGGTGATCTTTTTGTTTTTTTGATTTTATTTTTAACATTAATTCTATCAATGCATCACTGTCAATAACAAGTCCTAGATCCTGGTTTCCCGAAGGATCCGTTAGATCAATAAAATTGCTTTCCTTCTGCGGATTACATAACAAGTTGCCAAATACTTCATCCAATTCACAGAGAAATTCATAATCAGTTTTACCCACAGGTAATATAAGGTTTAATTTTTCCTTATATTTACCATAGTCTGTGAGGGGTTTGTATCCTAGTCTAGGATTACTCTTCAGTTTAGCCAGAATAATTCTCTCTGATCTTTGACGGATTATCAGCAGTGATGAATTAATTTCTTTATCGATCATATCTAACCTCATTTTTTTAATACTATTGATAAGACTACATTTAATTATATTATCTCGTTTGATTCTTATCTTGCATAACATTCTATTGATTCGCTTTGGTATTACATCCGTAAATGTTGATGCTCTAAATATATCAGATAATAACAGTGAAACAGAAGAAACAAATTCGTCATCGTTCATGATAAATAAACTTTCATAATCAATTGATAAGCTTAATTCTCTAAAAAGATTCCAGTTGATTCTGGAACATTGCACGTGAGCATTTTCAAAATTAGGTGTCAATGTTTTGCTACTCAAAATGTTCCATTGTAAAATAATTTGTTTATGATCCAATTCTTTGAAGTAATTTACAACATCATAACTGTGTGAGTTCAACACTTCAACTTCTAAATATACATGGTCTAAGCATTCCGAACCTCTAGTTGGTTCCTTTATAATCTGCTTAAGATCATGATTAGAAAAAAGATTGATTATTTCACAGTCATGCACCTTATTAAAATCTCCTACCACAATAATATAACCATGGCAGTCAAAAATAGATTGAAAGGAATTGATAAACATTTGATCATCATGTAAATTAGCATACGGCGGTCTGTAAACCGCGATAAGAATCAGGTTATCAATTTGTATAGATACAAAATCAATGACAGAATTATATTCGCTAGAATGTAACACTGTTGCATTTAATATCGATTTGCTTTAAAAGGTACTCCTCCACCTCTTTTATCCAGTGATCTGTCTTTCCTAAATAGAGAATAATGAGGAATGTCAAATTCATAGTTTTCAATGTTCTTGTTCAGCCAGGTTTCAGATAGTATTATAAAGTCAAAATTGTTACTTATTATAAAATCACACAACAAAAAAGTTTTATTCTTAATACTTCTACAATTAGCATAAAATAATGTATATGAACAGGACAACTCATCTTTACTATCATCAATAGTTACTGATTTAACTTTTTCGGTTTCCTTATACTTCGTTTGTTGGGTACCGTATCTATGGTTCGTAACTGTCCGCTGTCCACCACATTCATTAACGAAACCCCGTTTTTGTGATTTTAGAGTCGTTTGACACAGCCTTTATTGTGACTATATCCGCTTGACTTGATTTCTGGTCTAGATTCTTCTTTAACTTTTTTGCCGCAGCCAGTTTTCTTTGCAGAAACGTCTTGTCTCTAGTGATGAATATGTTATGAAAGTTACTGCATTCTTCTTTCTTTTTATTAATATCCTCAACTTGCTTGTTCGTCGGCCTTTTTGACAATTTTATCACAACTGGTCTTGGACGTTCCGATTTATGTCCCACTCTAAAGCATTTAGTTATTTCAGCTTCAGTCGTATCTCTTATTAGAGCATTTAACTTTTCAACATCCTTATGATCAGCATTTTCCTTAAGATTGAATAAAATTAATTGTTCTTGTTTTCCAATTCTCGCTGAAACTTCATTAGACAAGATATTCAATATTTCTTCCCCAGAAGAACTGCTTTTTGTTGATATGACATCTTCCTTAGTTATTTCGCTTAACTCAATCCATGGTTTAACATTGTCTTCTAATTTATCCATCCTATTGTTTAACGCAACGGTCAATTGCTCAATTTTTGCGCTTAAATTATCATATCTCCTCTCGGATACATCCAATTTTGCTGAATAATTGCTAGCATCCGACTGTAGCTTTAAAATTGTATTTTTTAAAGTTTTATTTTCCTCCCTAAGCTCCTTCATGGAGTTTTGAAGGTCCGAAATAATTTTTTCTAATTCAGTATTCAAAAAAGATTGAGCCATTTTAAACCGCGCGCGTCACCCAGAATTCAACTTTAGAACGGAAGAATTTTTGATAAAATTCATTAATTCATTAATTCATTAACTTATTAATTCATTAATTATTAATTCATTAATTCATTAATTCATTATTCATTAATTCATTAATTCATTAATTCATTAATTAAATAATTCATTATTTCATTAATTCCATATTTCATTAATTCATTACATTTATTATTTCAATAAACCATTAATTCATTAATTCATTTGTTCATTAATTCATTATTTTATTAATTCACTAATTCATTAATTCAATATTTTTCTAATTAAATAATTTATTAATTCAATAACACATTAAATGATATGTAAATTAATTCATAAATACATAATTTCACTAATTCGTTAATTCATTACTTTACCAATTTTTAAGCAGAAATTCGTTAAAGTTTAAATACAATTATACCTTAATTCATTAATTTATTAATTTATTAAATCATGACTTTATTAATACGTTTATTTACTAATTCATTAAATAATTGATTCATTAATTCACTAACTTATTAATACATTCATTATTTAATTCATTAATTCATTATGTATTAATTCATTAATCCATTAAATTATTTAATAATTAAATTATCAATTTTCTAATTCGTTAATTTTTTAACTCAATAAATCATTAATTTATTAATTCAATAATTCATTAATTCTATAATTCATTTATTAAATAATTCATTAATTCACTAGTTCATTAATTCATTAATTCATTAACTCATTAATTCATAATTTCATTAATTCATTAATTCATTAATTCTTTAATTCCTTAATTCATTAATTCATTAATTCATTAAATTTATTATTTCAATAAGCCATTAATCCATTAATTCATTTGTTCATTAATTCATTATTTCACTAATTCACTAATTCATTAATTCAATATTTTTTTAATTCAATAAATTTATTAATTTAATAACACATTAAATGATTAGTAAATTAATTCATAAATACATAATTTCACTAATTCTTTAATTCATTACTTTACCAATTTTTAAGCAGTAATTCGTTAAATTTTAAATATAATTATTCCTTAATTCATTAATTTATTAATTTATTAATTCATTAATTCATTAATTCATTAATTCATTAATTCATTAAATCATTAATTCATTAATTCATTAATTCATTAATTCATTAATTCATTAATTCATTATTTCATTAATTCAGTAATTCATTAATTCATTAATTCATTAATTCATTAATTCATTATTTCATTAATTCATTAATTCATTAATTCATTAATTCATTAATTCATTAATTCATTAATTCATTAATTCATTAATTCATTAATTCATTAATTCATTAATTCATTAATTCATTAATTCATTAATTCATTAATTCATTAATTCATTAATTCATTAATTCATTAATTCATTAATTCATTAATTCATTAATTCATTAATTCATTAATTCTTTAATTCATTACTTCATTAATTCATTAATTCAATAATCCAATAATTCATTAATTCACTTGTTCATTAATTCATTAATTCATTATTTCATTAATTCATTAATTGATTAATTCACTAAGTCATTAATTCATTATTTCCTTAATTCATTAATACATTTCGTTATCAATTTTTAAGCAGTAATTCGTTAAAGTTTAAATACAGTAATTCATTAATTCATTTATTTATTTATTTTTATTATTTTGAATTAAATACATTAATTCAATAATTCATTAATTTATTACATAAGTTATTCGTTAGTTCACTAATACATTAATTCATTAAATTAATTCATTAGTTCATTAATTCATTATTTTATAAATACACTTATTCCTTAATTCAATAATTAATTAAATCAATAACACACTATATTATTAATAAGTTAATTCATAAATTTATAAATTCTCTAACTCGTTCATTCATTACTTTATTAATTTTTAAGCTGTAATTCGTTAAATTTTAAATACAATAATTCTTTTATTCATTAACTTAGAATAGAATAGAATAGAATATCTTTATTTGGATTCAAACCACACATGTTCCATTAAATAATAAAATTAGAAAATGTACGATATAAAAAGATATCACATCACATATATATGTGCAATTAAGTGTACTGTTCAGTTTATCGGCATCTGAAAGATCAGCTGTAAACAGTGCTAGATTCTTAATCAAAATTTAAAATTTAAGTTATAACTCGAATATTACATTTGTTGTTGAAACACTTAATCTTTGCTTTTATTTAACCATGAAAAAGTATTATCATAATCAAAATTAAAAATATCATCAGGATTAAACACTTTTTCTAGTTCGGTAGATAAAAATTTAAAAGACATTTTAGTTGGAGGCATTTCTCTAAGCCCCTTTGGCAAGTGATTATAAATTTTGTAAATTTTTGAAAACGAGAACAGCTTGCTCGCAACATTCCCAATCAAAGGTGGAGATATTGCAGAATGACCAGATCTAGTTCCAATTTCATGACTCTTTCTTATGGGATTCATATAGGCACCAGACCACTGGTTTAAATGGAAAACTTTTATACAATAGCACATTCTCCGAAACCATAAAGGATGCAGTGATACAAATTGTAATCTAGTGGCGTATATAGTGCAGGAGATAGGACTAATTTGTTTCACAACTTTTCTTTGTACAGCTTCTATTTTATTAGACAGACCCTTTGTTAAGGGATTCCAAGTAGCGGCGGCATATTCTAGTATCGGTCTAATCCATATTATAAACATTTTGAATTTTATTTCATGTGATATAATATTTCTATTTATCAATGCCCATCTGTTCTTGGCACTGCCTACTATCCTTTCAATATGTCTCTCAGCAGAAGCCGTACAATGAATAGTTATGCCTAAATCCTTAATTTCTTGCATAAGTTTAATCTCAAAAACATCATTAATCTCAGCATCATGAAAATAAACATACTTAAAATCTGTTCTGTTACCTATTTTTAAAGCTCTCGTCTTTTTACTGTTTATTCTCAGCCCTAGTGTTAACAGATATCTACTTAAATCATACAAATCAAGTGTCACATTATTTTTGGAGAATTCAACATTATTTGGATCAATTGGAAAGATTATTTTCAAATCATCAGCAAATTTGCAAACTCGACCGTTAGGAATCTTAGTTTCCAAATATGCAAATACAATTTTAAATAATATTGGTCCCAAACTGGATCCCTGTGGAACTCCACTTGTTACCCTTTTCGATTTAGATACCAAATCGTTTACTTGAATACTCATTCTTCGATTATATAAGTAGTACCTAAGTAATCTAAAAATATTCGGATCAATATTCAATAAATTAATCGCATTCAAGATAGCATCAAAAGATATAGAGTCAAAAGCTTTTGAGATATCTATGAATACAATTAATGCATCTAACTTTTTCTCATCTAATGTAATTACATGTTTCCACATAGAGAGCATATTAGTAGTTGTCGACCTGTCTTTCGTGAAGCCATGCTGGCATACATCGAAATCAGCCGGCAGCATACGTTCTAAATGATCAAG
>JAQBSW010010427.1:0-24262 GCA_029291075.1 Eudiplozoon nipponicum
GTGATTACAATTCTGATGATAATAATACTTAGAGACTACCAAACTTCACTTTATAATCCTTCATTTATATACATTCTGGGTTTTCATTTGATTATGTTGGTGGTAACAAATCTGGTTTGGTTTTACTTCTATTTCTTGTTTTGGCTGAGCGGTAAGTATGTAGGCGTGTGTGTTTGTGCGTGTGTATATTTGCATGTAAAGGTTTTTCTCGCCGCTTTGCAATGTGCTGTCTGAGATCTGGTCAATCTTGCATTGATGTATTGAGAGTTAACCAACTGTTCACATTGTTGGCTGTTACGTGTACGAATGTTATTTCTCCGAGTGCAGTCTCTCGTTTCCCCCTGTTCCGAAATTTTGTTCTCTCTACTTGGTAAAAGCGCAGGTGCAGATGGCAGTATTGAATGCTCATTTTAAACGAAAATTGGTTGCGTGGGCAGTGATAACAATTTTTATAATCAAGGTTGCGATCTTGATATAAGCACCTGACCCATTAATTGCTTACATGTGTCAGTATAAACTACGAATTGTGTAGTGTAGGCAAGGCAATTCATCCAGTAGATTGGCTTCGTCCTTATTGCGAACTCATCACGAAGTGGCCAGAATTAGCCGCGGACAGGGCTCGAGTTTAGGCACATTTGCTTCGAAATCGTGTGCTACACCGACTGAAGTGTGCGGCAGGGTGGCTCGTTGGTTAGAGCACAAGATTCCGAGGCAGACATGCCCAGGTTCGAGCCCTGTACGCGGAAAATTCTGGCCATTTCGTGATAAGATATCAATAAGGAGGAAACCGGTCTACTGGATGAATTGCCTTTTCTACACTATACAATTCTTAGTTTATACTGACAAGATGTAAGTAATAATGCGTCAGGTGCTTATATCAAGATCGCAACCTTGATTATTAGTATTAATGCTCTACTGTTTCGAAATTTCGGTCTCCGTATGTTTAGCGGTTTTTCCTCGGTCTTAAATATTCAAAAGTTTCATCAACATGATATTCTAATCGACTGGCCACGAATAACAAAACCCAACAACAATTTACTAGCATCCGGGCGAGAACAAATATTAAAAAAACATTCGATCGGATTGGAAAAAAACAGAAACTGCAAAAAAAAACAGCTACACATATGAAGATAGAAATTTCTTAACAATATGAGCATTCAATATGGCAATCTTTAGTATCGCGCTGTTACCAAGTGGATAAGACAAGATTACAGAACACCTAATACAGACTTGCATGCAGCGACGCGCTATATATCGCCATCTATATATATATATATATATATATAGGCGTTCTCCGCAACAAACGGTATTTAACTGTTTATATAGGGAAACGGGCTGCTCGAGGAGAAATAACACTCAGTACACGTAACAGCCAACGGTGCGAATGGTTGGTTCGCTTTCAAGCCATCAATACATGAATGACCAGATCTAAGACACATACACATACACACTTACTAATCAGCCCAAAAAATAAATAAAACCGAGCCAGATTGTTTGCCACTCACATGATCTAATGAAAACCAAGGATGTATATAAATGAAAGATTACAAAGTGTAGTTTAGTACTCTCAAAATGGAAAATCTTGATCCAATGTCATTTTCAGACAATCAGCTAATTGAAGGCTTAAAGAAGAAGGGACAAGTGAGAACCTATCAATTGAGGCCGAAAATTACATCATCTGAAGATGAAGGAAGTTCAAGATTTTACCAACCTATGAGTGCTATCAATTGTCCCGCACAAGAAAAGTGCGGTCAAATCCACAACAAGAAGGACAGCACTGCGAAAAACCATACATCTTTTAAAATGTACTTAAATCTCAAAATAAATGTCCATTATACACTTTGTTATTAATGTGATTTTTTTTCCTTATTAGAAATATACTGTGTAATATTCGAGGCAATGGACATAATAAAGTATATATATATATATATATATATATATATATATATATATATATATATATTCCCAAGAAACTCCATGAAATTGGAGCCGGCTTATCCTCCAAAAGGAGTCAGCCGCAGTAAAGTAAAGTATATAAGCAGTACTTTTAGCGGATTCTAAACTTGTCTCATTATATTAATTTTGAATTAATTAATAAAGTATTAAAAGGTTTTAGCTTGTGATTGTATGTTCTACGTTGTGTTTTTAGGATGTGGACGCAAAAGGTAAACGATCACTCAATTCAGCGTACAACTTGTCTAATTCAAAAAATGTAAGCGATCGTGCAAATGGTCTCTTCCAGCTAACACCGGACAAATCTGTTCCAACTTTCCTGATGCTCCCCAACTCTGATCGAATTCTGGATTCCTCGTTTAATCTCCTCTTAAATACAAACTCGGTAAAATCTATTGTAACCACCCTAACGCTGCGCTTCTGTAAGCCTCCTCCAATGTTCACACTGCTCTTAGTTACAGCTCAGGTAGGTGATTCAAAATGTGAAAATCTCGTACATTTTTTAAATAACTTAATTATTTAATGCAGTTTTGTTTGATTTCGCCAAGCATGCTAAATCGTATCTCTATATATCTACATCATCTTTAACCGTATTTGTAGACAAGATTAGATTAATAAATTTTTATGATCTTTCGACAAATCTTCAGGATAACATGCCGGTTTTCATCTATTTTTATTATCTTTAGAATCCTGATATAACGCATACTATATTAGAACGGTTTACATGTTTATTTTAATTAATTTCTTCAACTATCTATCATTGGGACTGAACGCACAGATTTGGCCATCATAATTATAACAAAAGCGTCAAATGATCAATTTAAAACTCCTTAGCTAAAAGCCTGGATCACTAATAACACTCAAATCCAAGAATTATTAATAAAATGTTTTAATATTGAAGCGATAATCTTCAATCATGCCAAGATTTGTACAATTAGCAATGGATAATGCTAGATTGATTCAAAAAAGAAGCTGTGATGGGATGTATTAAATGTATGTTGCTTTTGAAAAAAATCCGCGCCTAAGAAATAGCATTGACTTTGGTACGAGAAAAAACTCTCAAATGGAAACTAATTTAAGAGGACACTTTAAACAATATGCCCGCATGTCGCACGAACTGACGAGTTTTGAACTTCCCTGATCATCGTCAGAGTACGCCAACAATTAAATAATTTTAATGGCACTGAAGCTACTGCAAAGTTTATATGAAATAATATTCGCAACTTCCATTTCTATATGTCTCCTTTCCATTTGTTGTTTGTTACTGGAAAAATCGGCAGCACAATATGTTCGCGCCTGCAAAAGTAAGATATATGCCGAATTAAACACAAGTATACGGGGCATATAACTAAATAATCTTTGCTTGCTGATGACCATGAAAGATCCAAAAGCGTCACAAGGTGCAACTGAAGGTAGTTTTTCTGCGTTTTGCAACTGGTTGGATTTTATAAATTTTGTGTTTTTCAATAGTTCTAAAGTAGACTATTGAATTTGTCATCATTAATCACAAGATTAACAATGGGGTACTTTTATATCTTTACACATTTTGCAAAATACGTTTAAAAAATAATTTTTTTTAACTACGTAGACATTGCACAGCAGAAATTTTAAGTTGGGTAAAGCAAGTTCGACATTACTAGTTGAGAGAGAGAGAGAGAGCTGTATTCCTTCGGTTACGTGCATTTTATGGACAATTTTGGTTTGATTCTCACTAGTCAGTTTTCAATCGCACACTCAAAATGAACATGAACTCCGGAAACGGATCGCCATGTGCGACTTTTTAGGCGAAACGTGTTTGGTGCTTATCTAAAGGTCGCGAATGTGATTTTAATAATAATCGCCGTCTGCCTGGGCAATGCTTGTTAAGTCTGAATGATCTCGTTCCTTTTTCTAGCCACTTTTAAAAGCTAACTGGCACCGCCAGTTGGAATAATAGTTTTGATCATTATATTTCACTGATTTTAGTGAAATATTTAAGGTGTTATAATTTATTTATAGGAAGGTAAATTCTAATTGAAAATATTTTCTTAATATGCCGTTACTATTTATTGCATGTATTTCGGTGTCCAACTCTATCACATGCAGTTTGCTTAATTGCGCTTTTGGTATCTATGTGGCGATAAAACTATTTCTAATGAATATTTGTTGCCAGTACAGTTTAGACAACACATAAATTATCAAATCAAACTCACCTTCTAGGCCGCATTTGTTATAATTGAGCATTTATTCCAGAAAAAGAAATTTCCCCAATGCAGCAAGTCATGTCATAATATTTTAACTAAAAGCAATTTAAAAGAAGTTGTGTTTTCACTAAAACAACCCTTCGATACAAGAGTATAATGAAGACTCGCGGCACGTGTAATCATTATTAACGTTGGTATTCTGATTTATCACGAATGAAGGTACATTCTCATTGCATTCTGGTTGATAGGAATCTATTCGTAAAGCGGTTCTAACAACCACTAAATCCATCATTTTTAGGCACTTTCAAGCAGCGTTTATAGCTTGGCAGATATGCTGTTCACATTTCTGATTAAAAGCTAAACTATTTCTTTAAATCACGTTTGCGAGCTTGAAGGAAACACCAATCTCATTGTATTTAACCAGTTGTCGAACAACATAAAAAAACTACCGCCAGTCGCAACGCACTGACGTGTTTCGACTTTCCATGATCATCATCAGAGTACGATGGCAAACTAACTAGCGAGGATCAAACCGCATTGCATATAAATGGAAATCAAAATTAGATATGCGGCTCTCACCTCTAGTAGTCTTGTATACATTGTACTTGACTGGAAATGTCGGCTGCACAATTTCTATGCAGTCACGAACATTAGTTGTTTTTAGCTTTCGCCACACACACACACACACACACACACATATATATATATATATATATATATATATATATATATATATAGACAATACAAGTAAACAATAATAGATTGCATATAGGCAATGCGGTTTGATCCTCGCTTGTCAGTTTCCTTCTTACTCGGATGATGATCATGGAAGGTCGAAACGTGTCAGTGCATTGCGACTGGCGATAGTTTTGTTATGTTGTTCGACGTCTGGTTTAATACATTGTGATTGGTATTTACTTCAAGCTAGAAAACTTGATTTGAAGAATTGTTACCACCGCCCGCGCAATCAATTATTATTTAAAGTCTAAATAGTCGAAAAATATATGGTAACTTAAACAACCGAATAACCATTTAGCGCTTAGAAGGTGATAATAATACTTCAATCACATTTTACATACTTGAGGTAATCACCAAACCCACTTTATTTAATCTAACAGGCATCATAGAACAACAACCATCGGCCGTACATTCTTTCGCGTTTCATCCTTCCATTTTCATTATCCGAGCACGACGGATGGGTATAATTTGTACATGAAATGTGGTTTAATCCTCTTAAGTCAATTTGTCGTTGTGCTTTGGTGATGAAAGTAGAAGATGGAGGTGCGTCCTTACATGAGACCAATGGTATTTTTGCTGTTATGCGATTGGTTAATTAAAAATTGGATTGATGTATGCGGTAGTTCGCAATTTTTTCTTTCTTTTTTCTATGATTTTGCAAAGTAGTAGTAATTAATAATCAGATTTTTCATAGCCTGGAATAAATTTTACTTTCCTTTCTCAACGATTAGAAGTAAATACAATTCAAAAGTTTTTCAAAAACACAATTTGTAAAAATTGCGGTCAAACAGCGGCAATTTTTCAAATCCCAGTAAAAAACAAAATATCAATTGGCTAATTAATTTCATTTCCAATAGCCAAGGTTATCACCTACTCGTAAACCACTACTCATTACCCTAATAACTGCTTGCAACCATGAAATATGCTTTAGCTACATGACTTAGCATACGGATTTGATTTACTATTATTGTTGAATTTATTTTCATTATTATTGTCACTGTTGCAATTTTTACTTCTATTTCAACTGATAATAAATTTTGCGCTTATTAGAAACACATTTGGGATGATATTCAGCACCAATGGAACGGAAGAAATCATAGATCTATTAAAAATATTTCCGCAACTGGTAATGTAATGCTATTCATATCAGTTTAAAGTGAAAACACACGCAGATTAAAAAGGCGATTGTTTAAAAATTACCACAGAACTTTAATATTAAAGCGGAAAACGCGTTTCGCAAATATTGACTGCTTCGAACATTCATACATTTTTTTCTTCAGTTCTGGAACATTCCATCAATGTTTATAAATTTTGCGTAATAAATTTTCGTTTTAAATGTTCGATTCATTTTACATGTAAACCTCATTCAACGTTACGTTTTCTTTGTTTACGCTACACAAACGTATCACGATTCAGATTGCCGTATTCACCTGTGATGCCGTATTGTATAAACAGACTTCAGCTGCTACGACTTGGCTGACAGCTTCTCCAATTCTTAAAGCGCTTTCTTTCAATCCTAGTCGACGAAAAGAATTTTGGCGATATATTTCAGTAATGTTTGTACACCTGGTCAGTTCAGTCATTTTTGTTTATGCTTAACATATCATTTCATTTTTTATTCTTTTCTTAAACAGTGAAATATATGTGGGTGCAATTAATTCGCGTTGTCAACTGATCAATTCAAGCCATGTGTGAATACGAGATTGTACAATTTGCTCATGTTGACAACGACATATTTTTCTGGTCTAAACTAAATTTTTCACTAAATAAGTAAAATACCTAATACACAATCGCAAATATGTATTAGTTTCGTGCAAAATATAGTTTATAAACTTTGTTTAGAAATGTACATTGGCCAACTAGACAATGGCTTCATCCAGTAAGCTATTGAACAGAAACGAACAATTTGTGCATTAGCTAATTTGCAGCACTGCATTTTATCTTTTGAACGAGTGCTCGTTTAAATGTGCATGCATTATGAACTCCGACACCAATGTGTTTGGTTAAATTGCAAATTTTTAATGGGAATACATGGTATAGCCTCACCTCCTGTGAGTATCGTTAATTTCAATATTGGAAAAACCATTTGACGATTAGTCAGACTGATTTGGGACATTAGAAATAAGCACCAATTAGGTATTTTCGATATTAGCCGGGTGTATTTGTTTAAGAGAGACATAATTAGAATTAAAGTACATATTGAGTTCAACTTTAAAAATAATTTCTAAAACTTAGGCACAAATTAAAAGAGGAAAAGTTAATATAATATCATATTTGATTTAGACTTTAAATAAGGAAAATTTTAATTGCATGGACCAATGAACTGATTAGAGTTATTCCTTATGTGGGGCTTGTTAAATTAAGTAAACACTTTTATTCCGTCATCAGTGAAACTTAATGTTAAGCAATTTAAAATGTTTAATCGTGGATTTAGTACGGCCTTTCCAGCAGTACATTATTCGGAAATGTTCAAATTCCATATCAAAAACACCATGTATTACGGAATTAGGTAAATCATTTAAATGCTAATGTTGGAAGTTTTTACAAATAAATCAAATTATATTATATAAATATGTGAATAATTTAATGTCAACATTTACAACAAAATTATGTATTCGGGTCTCATATCTAATTTTGCTCTCCATAGATATGCAATGCGGTTTGATCCTCGCTAGTCAGTTTGCCGTGTACTCTGATGAGGGTCATCGAAGGTCGAAACGCGTCAGTGCGTTGCGACTAGCGTTAGTTTTGCTATGTAGGTCGACGACTGGTTAAATACATTAGGATTGGTGTTTACTTCAAGCTCACAAACTTGATTTAAAGAATTGTTACCACCACCCGCGCAATCAATTACTGTTTAATCTGAATATATGTCGGGTTAAAGCGCTTCTTTATAACATACAACGTGTATTAAAATTCATACCTTTGAATAAATTTACCTTGTATTTCAAAACTGATCATTCTACAAATATAGCTGATAAATAATATTTTAATTAAAGTTCATATATATATATATATATATATATATTAGAAAAATTGAAATCCAAGAAGACGAAAAAGTCGGGTTTAACCTGTATTTGAGGAAATCTTCATCGCTTGCGTCTGGTCTGTGCAGAAATATCTGACATGAAATGAAAAGAATCATAAACAACATTTTTTAAATAATCTGTCTGACGTGTTTTGAATGACCACTGTGTTTGCAAAAACTAACGTTTTTAAAATTATTTTCCTTAACGTGGTTTGTAATGCTATACAAGCAACGATTAAAAGGCTGGTAGTTATCCGTTCATAGCAAACAGCCTCATCCGAACAACGTCAACATTGACCACCAAAATAAAAATTTGTTTCAGTCAATGAAATTTACTTTCCGTAAAGCACATTTGACAGCTTGACGAGAATTGACGAAATACGATAATCTAGTTATTCTTTCACCAAGCAGTGTCTGACATGATCATCATGCATCTCTCTCACAATGCGCTTAATTGCATGTCTCCAATTAATAATTGTCAATAAGGGTTGCGCAACTGAAAAACTGTGATGACCATTTCGGATGAGTTATCCAGGTTGTTAATAGTTGAAAAGTCACAGTTGGCGAACAAATTTAACTATGCCAAATTAACACACTCATAGGCCGTGACTGCATGTTTTACTGAAGACGCTCGAATTTTTAGTTTCTATAAAGCCAATTGTTTCATTGACAAACTGTAAAACGCAAAAAATCTAACCAAATGGTTGGCTTATCTTTGAAGCCGGCAATAAAGCACTTGTTGGGGTACGGCTTAAAAATAACTTTCAATTTGTTAAAAAGGTAGACAAATGGAACGTTAAATTAATTGGATTTGTTCGTTTAATTTAGTCATTATCTATTAACGCCCAATTAAAAATTAACTCGCAAGTTTTTGTATTCTTGTGTCCGAGAAAATTTCATAAATTTTAAACTGAGTGCTGCTCAGTTATTTAATTCATTTTCAATGGCCACGTATAAAGACGGAGTCTATCTTGGGATAGGTTCTGCTTTGGCTCCGAAAATGGTCATGTTGGAACGAAAGATATCTGAGCTTTTGAGTGAAATAGATCTAAATAGCCGTCATATTGATAAGATATTTCGTCCTTTTGAAACTGTAGGCATGCAAAAGAACTGCTTGATAAATTCAATAAGCGAGATCAGCACACATTCGTTTACAATTAAAAACAAAGAAGACGACTGTTTCTAATTTCTTGTTGCACTTCCCGAATGCACAACCGTTGGAATGTTTAACAGATCAGTTTTCTCAAAAAATCTTTGCAACTGAAAATCATTTACAAATTTACAAATACCGCCTCTTAAAATGGAAACAGTTTGGCTACGAAATTGGGCATTTGTTCGCTTGAAAATTGGCGGATGGCATTTGATTATGTGAACTAATCTTTATTTCTTCTTACAATATATATTTATCAATGACTTTTAAACATCTACGAATTTAATAAAATGCATTGTTGTTGACAAATTTTTAGATTTCGTAACACTATATAAAGTATTTTTGCATGCAACTTAAATCTGAATATTATCTTTCAATCTTCATGTTTTAGAATACTGACCACGTACTGGGAAATTCACTTTTGACACTAATGTACGGCATCTACCTAGAGACTAAGTACAAGGCTTGGGGAGTTATGATAATCTTCGTAGCAGGTGTTCTTGCCGGTTCTTTATCATTGACAATTTTCTATCCAACTGTTTACTCATCTGGTTCTAGTGGCGGTGCATTTGCTTTGATCGGTGCTCTACAGGCGTGGTACATCATGGATTGGAGGAATATAAAATACGATTGGATAGATTGTCGTACTAGTTTGGTGACATTTCTTCTATTTGGCTTACGAAGATTTTTCGTAATCATATTTGTAACTTTCCTTGAGATTATCAGATTTATATACGTTAAGTATGTAGACAATGAAAAATACACTCCATCAATGATTGGTCATTTTGGAGGGCTTTTGGCCGGCCTTATGTTTGGCATAATTTTGCTGAAGAAGTTGGCGACAAAACCATGGATGAAAGTGCTGTATAATATCACTGTTGTATTCACATTCGTTCTGATGGCGTTTAGCATATTATGGAATATATTTTATTCTGGATTTCCTAAACAAATAGTGTAACATACAGCTCCGAATTCAAACCCAAACACGATGGGAGTGGCAGAGCGTTGCATTAAATCAGATGATTAAGATTAAACAATATCGTGTATGTATAGATTTTCCCATAAGAACAGCTGCGCTCTGCAATGCGTTACAAAAAATTGTTGTTTGATCGAGTAGTGAAGAGTAAAATGGTTTCAAAATTCTCGCAAGCATATTTGACGGGGCAGCGTTTTATTGCTATTGTGTCTAAAGAAATAGCTCCAAGGGACTCCATTTTTGTAAACAATTTACTCAAATCTGACAATCTTTCATTGTTTCCGTGTTATTCTTTTAAACTTTTAGCTAAATCTTTTGGGAATAAAAGCAAATGAACAAGGCATACAAAAAAATTACTTTATTTCATTCACCTTTAATATTAATGTTAATGTTTATCTTAAAGTTAGTACTGCGTATGAGTAGAATTTATTACAAAAGACCATTTGTAAATAATACTGACAACAAGTTGGAGAATTTTCTGTATTTAGCTAATCAACTGGGTGATGTAAATTTCACATTGTAAAAAGAAAACAAAGAAGAATTATCGTTTCTAGATGTAAAATTAAAACGAATGGGTCAGACATTAGAGAAAGATATTTACAGTAAGGATACTTATTCTGGTATCCTCCTGAATTATTGCTCTAATCACCCGTTTGGGATGAAAATAGGCATTCTAAAATCTATGATAATATGAAGTCTTAAAATAGTGGATTTAAAATATAGGGACAAAGAACTGATGAAATTAAAAGAAATATTCAGGATAAATGGTTATCCGGAAAAATTAACTGAGAAAATCATAAAGGAGACATTATTGCGATTTAATAGAAGAATAACCCAGGAGAAACAGGCAAGAGATTTAGATAATCAGAATGAAGATAAACACAGAACTCTGGTTCTACCAGATTCCCAATTAAGTAGAAAGATTAGGATATTAGCAACGAAATACAACATAAGAACAGTGTTAAGACAATCAGTTACAATAGGCAATAAGTTACCGAATCAGAAAGAAAAAATAGAACCACTCAACACATCAGGGGTTTATGAGATACCTTGTAAAGATTGCAATCTTAGGTATATAGGTGAAACCATGCGTCCAATAAAGGTACGTAGAGGTGAACATAAGACTGCATGCAAATACAGACATAGTCATATATCAGATCTAGCCAGGCACTCAATGGAGACAGGTCATCAGATAAACTTGGATGGCAGTAAACGGATTTCACTATATAACCAAAATAGATTAACCAGGTTGATAAGAGAATCAATTGAAATAAAATCAAGAATGAACGTCATGAATATGACATGTGTAGAAAAATCATTAGGCCCAATATTTAATGAAGCCTTCTCGAATGGAAAGAAACGTAGATTAGAGGAATCAGAGCTAAAAATAAATCCAAATAAGAGACCGCACCTATGCATTTGAGATAAAATAAACAGAACAATATAGATGGAGTTAGAAAGAGGTAATTTGTCTAAAGTTATATATATGTATATATATATAAATATATATATATATATATATATATAAATAAATATATATATATATATATGTATATGTATGTATATATATATACATATATATGATAGACATTTCGATTTATAAAAGATGTAGAGAGAAACGTTATTTGCTTATATGTTACCTAAATATGCCCAACAGATATGTGTATATATTTATATACATATGACGCAGATACATATATACAGATGATTCCTAAATATTCATATAAGATGTGGGGAACTCACATGGTTGCTTATATGGATTGAGATAGGCATTATGTATATTTGTATATATATATATATATATATATATATAAGGTGTAGACGATGTAGATATATATATATATATATATATATATATATATATATATTCAAGTAAATATATACACACACACACTATACACTTAGGGCGAATTGTAGGTTCAACGAACCCATTTAATTGCTTATAGATATATATATATATATATATATATGCATAAATATATGACTATATATAAACTTACATATAAATATTAACAAAAACTTCTTGACTGATATAATTTATCCGTTGAAAGACTCAGTGTTGCTTATATGATATTCATATTGTATATGGTGTATACACGTGTATATATAAGATGGATATATAGATATAAAATATGTGGGAAGAACCTACATGGTTGCTTATATGCTTATCTATATATGCGTAGATACAACGTGTGGACGAATATATAAATAGATGTTTCTATAAGATGTGGGTGTATATAATTATAAATAAGTAAAAATAACATTTAAATACAAAAGATTGCTAATTTATTTGATATATATATATATATATATATATAAATATATATATGTAAATGTATCTATATTTATATACATATTACAGAACATATATATATATATATGAAGGATTCTAAATATTCATTTAAGATGTGGGGTGAACTCACATGGTTGCTTAAATGCTTATTTAGATATTCACAAGATATATGTAGGAGATTATTTAAATTTGTATATAAAGTGAGAAGAGCTCACATGGATGTTTATGTAGATTGAGATATGCATTATATGTATATATAAATAAATAAATAAATATATATATATTTATATTTATATATATATATATATATATATATATATATATATATATATATATATATAGTTCGATAATAGACGATGTTTTTATATAAATATTATTATTTATATATGCATAGAAATTGTAGTAGAAATAGTATATAGTATACACCCAGTGTAGATTATGTAAGTCAATGGAGGTCAAGAACCATTTCATTTACTTATATATATATATATATATATATATATATATATATATATATATATATATAGATACATATATATTCATTGTTGCCTTCCTGTGTGCAAAAACAAAAGAAATTTTATCAGATATAAGAAAATTTTCTTTCTCATGGTCTTCTCAAATATCTACTCATGAACATATTTTTATATATAAATTGGAAAGCAAAACAAGATAGAAATATTTGAACATAGAGAGTGTGGAAAATAGAAACCAATCAAATTGCGTGCGTCACATCCAGTTCAAGCTCAATGCTTGTACGTGTTTCTTCTGTTTACATAAATCCGGCTGCAATTTGTTTATCCATAAGGCTTCGTATGTGGCTAGCTCTCTTTTGTTTTTGCATTTAGTAATTACTTTGAATGCTACATCTGGAGAACATACGTGCGATATTTCGATGATGTGTTGCGCAATAGCAGACGTGTATTCACCATTTGATTTAAAACAGGCGTTCAAGTTGCAATGTTCCCTCATTCAAGTAATTAACCGTCTGGTCGATCGGCCTACATAAATTGATCGACAACTTGCGCATGTATATTGATAAATAATATTTGATATCGACATTAACGGCTGTTTTTCTTTGATTGCTGGTAAAGGCAAGTGTGTTACCCTAAATAACACTCGTAGTTTTGCTGCATTAAATGTGCGTGTCAATGCTGCTTCAACTTTCTTTTGTGCCATTCGGGAAACTGCATCCCCCTTAAATGGGATGTTCAGGTAGACTGTTTTCTTTTCCGGCCTGTAATACGTCTGTTTCTGGTTAACTCCCCTTTTAATAATTGATTCAATTAATTGTCTGGGATAGCCATTAGACATTAAATCGTTAATTACTTTATTATATTCATTTTCTTTAGAATCTTGACTAACCAACCTGTCAATTCTTGAAAAGCAACCACGAACTGTTGATAATTTATATTGAAATGGTACAAAACTGCTGTAATGCAAATACTCTGCAGACCATGTTGGTTTATGGTAAATTGTTCTGTTTAATTTACCATTAGTTTCTTTCTTTAATAGTACATCTAGGAAAAGCAGACAGTCATCTTTCTCGTGCTCTGACGTGAAACCGATATTCTTATGTGCTTTGTTGAAAGTTTGAAGCAATGTTCGTGATTGTGACCTGTTCTTAAGTACAAGAAATATATCATCCACGTACCGTATATATTGAGCACATTTACTTATGTCACTCTTTAATGATGTATTTTCTAGGTGCCTTAGAAAAATCTCAGCCAACACTGGAGATAAGGGGCTTCCCATTGCGACACCATCAGTCTGTTTGTAGATGTTTCCACTAAAACGAAATCGTACGTCTTTCGTGCATAATAAGATAAGCTTGCGTAGAGTTTGACCTGGCACCGGCGATGGTAATATATCGTGTTCTACCGCTTTGACTATAATGTCAATGGTTTCATCAATTGGAATATTTGTAAACAAAGACGTAACATGAAAAGATACCATAATCTTGTTTTTAACATTTATATCTGGAATTTTGTTTACAAACTCAAACGAATCGGCAACCGAATGATTACCTAGTAGTTTACGTAATGGTTCAAGTAAACGAACTAGCCATTTAGCTAGTGCATGAAACGGAGAATTTACCATTGATAAAATTGGCCTCATAGGACAACCTCTTTTGTGCGTTTTTGGTAATCCGTACATTATTGGTGTAGATGATCCAACTGGCTTGAGCTTCTGTGCAGTGGCCTCATCAATAAAACCGGCATCTGTCAAAATCTTAATTTCATTTATCACTTTGCGCTCCACCTTGTCTATTTTTCATCTGATTTATCGTCTAGACGTGTGAATTTTGTATTGTCATTTAACACGTTTTCCATCTTTTGTACGTAGTCAGATTTGTCCTTTATAACTACGCTCTTTCCTTTATCAGCGCGTAGTATTTTGATGTCTGCATTTCTGCTGATACTTCTAAGCGCATTTAGATGTTGCTTTGTCAATGCATGCTGCTCTGCGCATTTAGACGATTTCAGGTGTGAAGCCTGATCAACTAGTGTAGCCTTGAACCAATTTTTATAATCAATACTGGTGGGCTCCAAGTCAGCTGTTTGTTCAAAAAGCAATTCAAATGCTGCCGCAAAATCAACAACGCATTGATTAGAAGAACGTATTCCATAATTTCGGCACATCGATATTGCCTCCATTGTTAGCTGATCGATTGGCACTTTTGATAAGTTAAGCACACGCTTATCAAGATCGGTCGGTATTAAATCACACAAAACTCCAGGCCTTACATATTTCTCCAATTTGTTCAAAATTCTTGCTTTATCTTTCCTCATAACTGTCGGCAAAAACATCAAAAATTTGAGTGTTATTCAGGGTAACACACTTGCCTTTACCAGCAATCAAAGAGAAACAGCCGTTAATGTCGATATCAAATATTATTTACCAATAAACATGCGCAAGTTGTCGATCAACTTACGTAGGCCGATCGACCAGACGGTTAATTACTCGAATGAGAGAACATTGCAACGTAAACGCCTGTTTTAAATCAAATGGTGAATACACGTCTGCTATTGCGCAACACATCATCGAAACATCGCACGTATATTCTCCAGACGTAGCATTCAAAGTAATTACAAAATGCAAAAACAAAAGGGTGCTAGCCACATACAAAGCCTTATGGATAAACAAATTGCAGCCGGATTTATGTAAGCAGAAGAAGCACGTACAAGCATTGAGCTTGAACCGGATGTGACGCACAATTCAGTAATTTCCTTTCTATCTAGCAAATATTCTATCTTTAATTTCAATATATATAAAAAATATGTTAATGATAGAATATTGAAGAAAGACTATGAAAAGAAAAGAGCCTGTAGATCTAAATAAAATTCTTTCATTTACCTAAGTATTAATTTATTATATCACATTTCAAAAGAATCTTTCATAAAACTAGATGAACTAGTGACGTTAAAGTGTAGAGCGCAAAGGACATCATTGTGGAAAGAACATTATTATCAGTGTATTGAACAATTACGGTTTCCTGGTGATTTGGTACGCAGTTTACGAAAGTCAAAACTACGAGTCAACCGAAGAAATCTTACAAGGTTGGCGTATTCTAAAATCGAGCAGTTAAAGGAAGATGAAGCAGTGCTACAGGCAAGAATTGGGTGTGTATCTTGTGTATTAGAACTAAGTCTTTTTGCAAGAATAGAAATTTTGATGTTTTGCCAAAGCAGTTGAGGAAAGATAAAGCAAAATTTTGAACAAATTGAAGAAAAATATGTAAGGCCTGAGTTTTGTGTGATTTAATACCGACCGATCTTGATAAGCGTGTGCTTAACTTATCAAGGTGCCAATCGATCAGCTAACAATGGAGGCTCTATCGATGGGCCGAAATTATGGAATACATCCTTCTAATAAATGCGATGTTGATTTTGAGGCAGCATTTGAATTGTTATTTGAACAAACAGCTGACTTGGAGCCTACCAGTATTGATTATAAAAATTGGTTCAAGGCTACACTAGTTGATCAGGCTTCACACCTGAAATCGTCTAAATGCGCAGAGCAGCATGCGTTGACAAAGCAGCATCTAAATGCACTTAGAAATATCAGCAGAAATGCAGATATCAAAATACTACGCGCTGATAAAGGAAAGAGCGCAGTTATAATGGACAAATCGGACTACGTACAAAAGATGGAAAACGTGTTAAATGACAATAAAAAATTCACACGTCTAGACGATAAATCAGATGAAATAGACAAGGTGGAGCGCAAAGTAATAAATAAAATTAAGATTTTGACAGATGCCAGTTTTATTGATGAGGCCACTGCACAGAAGCTCAAGCCAGTTGGATCATCTACACCAATAATTTACGGATTACCAAAAACACACAAAAGAGGTTGTCCTATGAGGCCAATTTTATCAATGGTAAATTCTCCGTTTCATGCACTAGGTAAATGGCTAGTTCGTTTATTTGAACCATTACGTAAACTACTAAGTAATCATTCGGTTGCCGATTCGTTTGAGTCTGTAAACAAAATTCAAGATATAAATGTTAAAAACAAGATTATGGTATCTTTTGATATTACGTCTTTGTTTACAAATGTTCCAATTGATGAAACCATTGACATTATAGTCAAAACGGTAGATCACGACATATTACCATTGACGATGCGAGGTCACACTCTACATAAGCTTATCTTATTATGCACAAAAAACGTATTATTTCGTTTTAATGGAAGCATCTACAAACAGACTGATGGTGTCGCAATGGGAAGCCCCTTATCCTTAGTGTTGGCTGAGATTTTCCTAGGGCACCTAGAAAATACATCATTAAAGAGTGACATAAGTAAATGTGCTCAATATATACGGTACGTGGATGATATATTTCTTGTACTTTAAAACAGGTCGCAATCACGAACATTGCTTCAAAGTTTCAACAAAGCACATAAGAATATCGGTTTCACGTCAGAGCACGAGAAAGATGACTGTCTGCCTTTCCTCGATGTACTGTTAAAGAAAGAAATTAATGGTAAATTAAATAACCACGAATGTTCACATTCAAAATGGTATTGGCACAAGTAGTTTCAGCTACCACGGCAATATCAACAGTTCGTGGTTTCTTTTCAAGAATTGACAGGTTGGTTAGTCAAGATTCTAAAAAAAATGAATATAATAAAGCAATTAACGATTTAATGTCTAATGGCTATTCCAGACTATTAATTGAATCAATTATTAAAAGGGGAGTTAACCAGAAACAGACGTACTATGGGCCAGAAAAGAAAACCGTCTACCTAAACGTCCCATTTAAGGGGGATGCAGTTTCCCGAATGGCACAAAAGAAAGTTGAAGCAGCATTGACATGCACATTTAATGCAGCCAAACTACGAGTGTTATTTAGGGTAACACACTTGCCTTTAACAGCAATCAAAGAGAAACAGCCGTTAATGTCGATATCAAATATTATTTACAAATATACATGCGCAAGTTTTCGATCAACTTACGTAGGCCAATCGACCAGACGGTTGATTACTCGAATGAGAAAACATTGTAAAATAAACGCCTGTTTTAAATCAAATGGTGAATACACGTCTGCTATTGTGCAACACATCATCGAAACAACGCACGTATGTTCTTCAGACGTAGCATTCAAAGTAATTACTAAATGCAGAAACAAAAGGGAGCTAGCCACATACGAAGCTTTATGGATAAACAAATTGCAGCCGGATTTATGTAAGCAGAAGAAGCACGTACAAGCATTGAGCTTGAACTGGATGTGACGCACGCAATTTGTTTGGTTTCTATTTTCCACACTCGCTTTTTTCACATATTTCTATCTTGTTTTGCTTTCCAATTTATATATAAAGATATGTTCATGAGTAGATATTTGAGAAGACCATGAGAAAGAAAATTTTCTTATATCTGATAAAATTTCCTTTTGTTTTTGCACATAAGAAGGGTACAAAGAAAATAAACTATAGATTGGGAATCAGTTTAACTTTAATCTTGCGTAAATTAACTGCTTTTGTGATTTCCGTTGCTGGACCAATGGAGTAAAAATATTCCAAAATATGTTCATCAATATTACATTATCTATAGCTAGAAACAGAAAACCTAACAATGCTAATAATTTTAATCACACAGCCTGGCATTGAATAATGTCTTTTCAATAATTTTTATGTTAAAAATTAACATGATGTAAATTCGAATGTGCATTAGAAGTGACATTAAAAGGTTTATGTTCGTGGAAATGGAATCATGAGATATGCCAAGTTTATCATTAAAAATGAATAAGATTATAAACTAATGCATTTCTTCCTGGCCTTCTACGGTTTATATGAGTCGGTATAATGCGATAAAACATATTCTTGGTTCTATATCTGATGTTGACCACAGATTATAAAAACACGCCAGTCGGTTAAATTTAAGTGGTTTTACTACGTCGTTTGGCCGTTGATTTACACAGGGATTGGTGCTTATATCAAACTGAATAAACTTTTTTATAATGTATTTTCTCCATGTGTTCAATCGGCGAATGCTTAATTGTAAAACCCATGAATGTGTAATATAATCTACTAATAGTTATTTAATATCACAGCACATAAATGTGTTGCCGAAAGTTGAAAACAAGTGTAATGTATGAAAGACCAACAGACGTTTGTGCGGAATAACTTATGTTATTTTCTTTATACATGAATTGCTGTAATTTTTAATTCTCCCTGTTCTTGATAATAGAACATGGAATTTGTTTTTGTCTCAAGCTCAAATACTTGACAACAAACTTTTTTTTAAATTTTTCATAAAATGATAGATCACATTATTCTGAAATATACCGAGCATGTGCGCATTAACGAAATGATATAGCCGAATTTCTATTCCTTAGTTTTTGGCGCAATATCACATGTACAAACACAGATATTATAAAAAGACCTATTACATACCATTAAAAAATTTTATAATCGCAAATTGAGAGATTATCCTTACAAAAGTTGGAACGTTGGAATAACTGCCTGTGAAACATACAATACGTTATTGAGGAATAATTAAAAATTGTACAACTATTAAATGAAAATATTCTGTCAAACTTATCTGAGGTATACTGATGATAACTTCATAATCATAAATAAAACTGTGGAGACAATGAAATACTCAAAGAATTTACAGAGGACCATCACATTAAGATTATCTGTGAGTTAATTAACTGTAATTCTAGTGCACTGCCGTTCTAAGGCATAATGCAATTAAGGCAGGCACCTCATTGTCTAAAAAGGAAAATATACCGAAACAACGTGTGGGCTGGACAATACAGCCATTGCTACAGCAATGTCATAATTTGCCCAAAGAGCAAATCGATACGCAATATATCTTGAAGTGTGAATCAAATTTGTTCGAATGAATTCCAACGGCAATGGCTGATGGTCGTGTAACAAATTTCCGTAACATAATAAATGTAATTAACAACGAAAAATCAATAATACCATTATCATATAAATGGCAATAAATGCCGTTTTTCTGTAGAAATAACCGAAAAATCTAAATTATTTATTCGAATATTGAAAAAAGTAGTGAATTCTCCTATGTCAAGTATGCTATCAATGTTTATTTATACAGCGAAATTAAATAGATATGATAAGTTGACTGGAATCGAAACGTACGGCATTGTATAGCTATAGAAATGTCAGTGTTACACACCCCGCGGCGTTTATCGGACCAGCTGATTATTTAAGAAGCAGTACTTCAATGCAATATTTATAAAATTTAAAATCAGAATCAGGCAGATTCCAGAATTTTCTTCAAATAAAATAAAAAATCTACCATAATTAAGTTTGAGAACTTGATATAAGCACCCTGTTCATTAAGTACTTAAATTTTGTCATTATAAACATAGAATTGAAAGTGTTTAATGGGTCTAGTGTTTTATATCAACTTTGCAAACTCCTTGATTATGCAATAAATGTCATCACCGTTGCAAAGAGTGTTCGTTTAATAATTTGAATATATTATATATATATATATATATATATATATATATATATATATATATATATATATATATATATATGTGTGTATAATGTCTTTATAATTAGAAAAACAAAAATAACAAAGTGGATAAAGGCCATTTATTTCGTGAATACTAATCATCTCTTATACAATCATACATATTTATACATTTTGGGTTTTCAATTTATTATGCTAGTGGTAACAAATCTGACTCGTTTTTACTGCTGTTTCTTGTTTTGACTAGTTGGTGAGTGTGTATGCGTTTGTGTTTGTGTGTATGCGTGTTTGCATGTAAAGCTCATTCTCGCAGTATTGCGAAGTGATGTCTGAGATCTTGTCATTATTGTTTTGATAGCTTGAGAATTAACCATTTGTGCGCATTGTTAACTGTTACATATACAAGTGCTATTTTTTCCCAGTATAGTTGATCGTTTCACCTCGTTGCGCAAAGTTTTCACGTGGTAACAACGCCAGTGTTGATTGCAGTGTTAAACGCTCACATTGTTTGAAGACTTCTGTCATCGTATGCGCCTCTGTTATTTCCACTTCAGTTTGTTGCCAATCCGATTGTACGTTGTTGATTCTAGTCGAGGGCCTGTTTGTTCTTGGCTGGATACTAGTAGATTGTTGTTGAATTTTGTTATTTTTGGCCAGTCGATAAGAATATCATGTTGATGAAACTTTTGAATATTAAGGTCAGGTGCTTGTTGTTTTATGTAAAGGGCTTCGTAGATAAATAATAATTTTTCTGATTTTGCTTTATGTAGAATTGTGAAATTGGTTGAATTGACAGGGTGCCCTGTTGCCAATATATGATCGGAAATAGCTGATTTTCCTGACGGTGGCAAGCCTTTGTTAATCAATTTCTGTGGCAAATGTTGCTGGATTCTGCTTATCAATTGCTTCTTCGTACGTCCGATATATGTGCTACCGCACATACATGAGAATTTGTAGACTATGAATGATTTGGAGAGAATTGGCAATTGATCTTTGGCATCCAACCTCATGATTCTCTGTGTACTAAATGTCATATTAACTTTAACACTGGGAAAGTTGTCCTTAGTTATTCTATTCAGCCGCCGTGCAATTATTGAGGCTGGTACGTCGCCTCTAAATGGTAAGTTTAGGAAAACCTGCTTGACGGTATCCTCTCTAGTACGAATCTGCCGTGGTCTGATGTTGACATCAATGAAACGCTCTGGGTAGTTGTTCATTAGCAAAATTTTCCTGAGGTAGCCCAGTTCTTCCTCAATCTTGTGTTCAGAGCAGATCTTCCTGATTCTGTTTGCTAGGTTGTTTACTAAGTTTCTTTTGTGGGATTTTGGCACACTACTGTTGTAGTGAATGTATTGTCCGGTGAAAGTGGATTTTCTATGTATGGCCAGTGTCAAATCTCCGTTTGCTTCTCGAGTGAGTTTGATGTCAAGGAAGGGAAAACTGTCGTCTTTCTCTACCTCGAGAGTGAATTTGATGTCTGGATCGACTCCATTTGCTTGTTTGAGGATTTCGGAAGGGTCTGCTGCTTCTGAGATGAACAACAAGATATCATCCACATACCTTTTGTAGAGTGCGCACTGGTCAATTATACATTTTAGGCTCGTTTTTTCCAGGTGATACATGTATACATCTGCCAGGAGGGGTGCGATGCAACTTCCCATAGCTACACCATTGATCTGACGGTAGTATATCCCTTCGAATGTAAATTGCACGTTTTTAGTACATGCTAATATGAGGTCTTTGATGTCATTGGTGTCTATAGGGAAGTCAAAAAACTCATTTTTGATGAGGTCACACAAGATCTCCGTTGTCTTATCCAGTGGTATGTTTGTAAATAAGGATGAGACGTCAAGCGAGACCATTTTATTCTGTAGGATGTTCTTCCCCTTCAATTCATTTGCTAGTTCGAAGGAGTCCTTGATAGTGTTAGCGTTTATGATGCTCCGTATTGGTTCAAGTAGTTTGCAGAGAAACTTGGCTGGTTTATGTTGTGGAGCGTTGATCATTGACATAATGGGCCGCATCGAAGGAGCTCCTGAGGCTGTCACGGCTTTATGAGTTTTTGGTTTGCCGTACAATCTTGCGGTGTTTGTTCCGACTGGTTTTGCTTTTTGGATGTCTTCTGTGAGTTTTGATCTAATCTCGGAGTCAGCCATCGATGTTAGAACATGTTTTTCCATCTTTTTCAAAATTGCATTAATTCTTGATTCGATGTTCGTTGAATCATCTTTCTGTTTGATGTCATGCTTAAATTTAGATTGATCATTTATTATATCGTTCATGGCCTTCCTGTAAGCGTCGGCTTCAAGTATAACAATTCCTGATCCTTTGTCGGGTGTGGCAAGTCGTATGGATTTGTCTGATTGGAGTTTTCTGAGTTCGTCTATGTGCTGTTTTGTGATGATTTGGCTGCCTTTGAATTCCTTCTTGTATTGTTCTAGTGCGCTTACTATCTCAGCTTTCAGTCCTTGTCCATTGAATGCATGTGGGGCGGTGTCTTTCGTTAAGTCATTGTAGAAATTTTCCGTTCCAGCCTGAATGTCAATAATGTCACGTTCACTTAGGTTTTTCTTGACTACGCAGAATTTTGCTCCTAAGGAGAGTAATTCTTTCTGGTGTTTTGACAAGATCACTTTTGAATAATTGTGAATAAAAGCGTCTGGGTTCGTAGGAAATTTTGATTGCGTAGGAAATTTGTCCAGGTCTCTCGTGAGGTCCTTGGTTTCTTTGTCAAAACAATGTGAGCGTTTACACTGCAATCCACACTGGCGTTGTTACCACGTGAAAACGACAACTTTGCGCAACGAGGTGAAACGATCAACTATACTGGGAAAAATAGCACTTGTATATGTAACAGTGAACAATGCGCACAAATGGTTAATTCTCAAGCTATCAAAACAATAATGACAAGATCTCAGACATCACTTCGCAATACTGCGAGAATGACCTTTACATGCAAACACGCATACACACTCACCAACTAGTCAAAACAAGAAACAGCAGTAAAAACGAGTCAGATTTGTTACCACTAGCATAATCAATTGAAAACCCAAAATGTATAAATATGTATGATTGTATAAGAGATGATTAGTATTCACGAAATAAATGGCCTTTATCCACTTTGTTATTTGTGTTTTCCTGATTATAAGAATACTGTTAAATTAAAAAGGAATGGACATCATAAAGATTATCAAAGAGCGGGGTCAGCCTTTTACCCGTAAGGAACTAAACACTTATATTGCAGCCAACTGTACGTGTGCCAAACTTCTAGAAAGAATTAAGTTCTTCAAATCGTGTTTAGAATCAGATGTTGTGCCAAAACGATTCCTCAAGCAATGCAGAAGAAATAACCAAAAACCGACGAATAAACTTATAAGTCGCTTATTGCTCAATGGTATCGAGGACAACCAATCAAAACTGCAAGATGCTGAGAGCATCATTCAATCACTGGGTTGTCAAATTGCAAGACTGAACGACGGCGAATACACCGCTTTCACAAAGAAGATAGAAACACTGATGAAAATAACAGCGGAAAAAGAAACCAAGGACCTCACGAGAGACCTGGACAAATTTCCTACGCAATCAAAATTTCCTACGAACCCAGACGCTTTTATTCACAATTATTCAAAAGTGATCTTGTCAAAACACCAGAAAGAATTACTCTCCTTAGGAGCAAAATTCTGCGTAGTCAAGAAAAACCTAAGTGAACGTGACATTATTGACATTCAGGCTGGAACGGAAAATTTCTACAATGACTTAACGAAAGACACCGCCCCACATGCATTCAATGGACAAGGACTGAAAGCTGAGATAGTAAGCGCACTAGAACAATACAAGAAGGAATTCAAAGGCAGCCAAATCATCACAAAACAGCACATAGACGAACTCAGAAAACTCCAATCAGACAAATCCATACGACTTGCCACACCCGACAAAGGATCAGGAATTGTTATACTTGAAGCCGACGCTTACAGGAAGGCCATGAACGAT
>JAQBSW010010428.1:0-24256 GCA_029291075.1 Eudiplozoon nipponicum
TAAGGTTAGCACGGTTATTTTGATGTGTGATACCTTTTGATGGTTGAACGATTGCGAAACCTTGTCAGCACATGTTCGCCTGCTATGTTTTTACAGCATGGGTAATATATGCAATCTTGATATTGCAGATCCGCTGTCTTTTACGAAATGGCACGCGCGGCCCACCTGATACCTTCGATGTGTAAGCTCCCACATATGCTCCATAGCCATTTTTATCCGACAAGAGCGGTTGATGCTCACTTGTTATTGTTGATGCACAATTCCTAAAAGATTATGTCCACTATCCTGTGTTACTTGGGGCCCACAATTGATCCATAACTATTTCCATCGGACAAGTGTGAATGACGCACACTTGGTGTTGCAGATCTGTCATTCGTTGAAGTCTCCTCAAATATTAGAACACAAAGTCCTTTGCTCATTGATATTTAATGCACAATACACATTTTCGATACATCGACGTTTTGTAATAGCAGAGAGTCCACATTTTCTCTCAAATTATGGTCATTGGTAAAAATTATTTATCGTAATTTAAGACCAACTATTATTCAGCCACAAGTGAAGGATGTCATTAGTGGATTTTTGTTAAATCTTACTTTAAAGTAACCAAAGTTAATTATAATATCAACCGGATATTCCTAGCAGCATAAATAGTCTAAACCATTACGAGTCATAGGAATAGATGATTATGCTCATTACCAATTTACACATTTATATTGATTTGGCCGTTATTTTCATTTTCCTGCATAGTTTAAATACAGATATAGGTCAGTGTACCACACAGACAGGCAAATTTATTCGTCCCTTTCTTTCGAAGGCTTCAACATCGTTCATACTAACAACTGGAAATGAGGTACGATCTAATCTTCTAATCAAATTTATATATATATATATATATATATATATATATATATATATTTGAAAGTGTCACTAGTACCCACATGACGCGAAATATAGTTATACATAGATACTCAAAATATTCAGGTTAAACAAACATTGGTTGCGCGGGCGGTGATAACATTTACTTTAATCAAGGTTGCGAAATTGATATAATCACCTGACCCATTAAGTACATACATTAGTCAATATAGACTAAGTAGGAAAGGAAATTCATCTAGTAGACCGGCTTCGTCTTTATTGGGAACTCATCACATACTGGCCAGAATTTGCCGCGGACAGGGCTCGAACCTGGGCATGTCTGCTTCGGAATCTGGTGCTCTAACCACTGAGCCACCACTGAAAATTGTGTGTAGTGTAGTATGCGGCAGGGTGGCTCAGTGTTTAGAGCTCCATATTCCAAGGCAGACTTTCCCAAGTTCGAGCATTGTCCGCGGCAAGTTCTGGCCAGCACGTGATGAGTTCCCAATATGGACGAAACCGGTCTACTGGATGAATTGCCTTTTCTACACTATACAATTCTTAGTTTATACTGACATATGTAAGTAATTAATGGGTCAGGTGTTTATATCAAGTTCGCAACCTTGATTATAGTAAATATTTTGGTTGTTTGGGATGAGCGTATCTCTTGGCTTTGAAAATTATCTGTCTAGCTCTCAATCAGGTGATGAGTGGGTAAACTAGCTGTCCAATACATTTTCCTACCAATGAGGAATTCTTCAAGAAGCAAGAAACCGCGTACCAGCAGATGGATTATGATTGTTACCCTACAACACTTTAGGGGGTTATACTACCAATTTCTATATATACATATATATATATATATATAGCAGTTATGTTGCTATATATATTCTTCATGATGTCCATGCCTTTATGTCCATGCCCTTTAATATTACACAGTATTTTTTCTAATTAGGAAGAAAAAACACATTAATAACAAATGGTTAATTCTCAAGCCATCAAAACAATAATGACCAGATCTCAGACATCACTTTGCAATACTGCGAGAATGACCTTTACATGAAAACACGCACACACACAAACACAAACGCATACACACTTACCAACCAGCCAAAACAAGAAACAGAAGTAAAAGCGAGTCAGATTTGTTACCACTAGCATAATCAATTGAAAACCCAGAATGTATATAAATGAATGATTGTATAGCGATGATTAGTATTCACGAAATAAATGGCCTTTATCCACTTTGTTATTAATGTGTTTTTCTTCCTAATTAGAAATATATATATATGCTAGATTAAACTAATTATAATAATTCTTATTATTATTATTATATTATCAGGGAATATTCGTTGAGTTACCGATTTCCTTCTCAAACGAGACACATTGATTTCGTAGTCGTGCTCTTAATCATAATCAATTATGTCTAAATGAAGATTTCCAGATCTTTGAATTATGCAAAATTGTGTGATCATGCAAATTGTTTAAATTTTTAAATTCATAACTGTAGAAATATTTCCGTTAAAGTTTCAGCCTGATGTTTTAACATTAACTTTTATTTTTTTTAAACCATATTTTCTATTACAGAAAAAGGCAACAAACGATGAAGATAACGAGGTGTTCCATTCTATGGAATTGCAAGAGACAGATTCTCAACAGATTCGTTCAAACTTTACAACGGCAAATATCGATATGTCTTTAGCCAGTTCTATTGTTGTCTAACTGGTGTTAGGTTAAAGTAAATACTATAACTTACATAAACAGTTGTTTGCCAAATGACATCGTTTATTTTGAACTCCTACACTCTTCCATTTGCCTCCTGATTACACTCTATTCTAATCTTGACAATCAGTCGTATTTGGGCAAAAAGGAGGTAAGGCAACCTGGTAGTAAGTTAGATCATGTCAGTTTTGCACAGAAAAATTGAAATTTTATTGACGCTTGTGCTCATTGCTTTCAGTCTGCTCGTTAGTACGAGGCTGACACTGTGCCCTTTGTTCACAATATGCTCGGTTATGAAATGGAGGAGGTAAGGGCGTCACAGGTCAAAAGTTCTATAATCTATCTATCTATCTGTAGTAAATAATGACTATTTTCGAGCAAGACAAATTGTGTATTAAAAGCGTATATTCACCTATATTAGTTAGAAATTTACATTGTTAAAATACCTATACATTTAGGCACTATACTCACAGATTTTGGAATAGCGCGGTGTATTCGCCAAATTTCAGCTTCTTTCAGGTGGTTGAAATCTGTGAGCCAAGGCTATTTGTAACCTACTGCACGAACGCTTGATTATAGGTTGTGATGTCGATGATAGGGCGCAAATTTATTTCATTGAATACACATTACAACTCAAGTAAATAATTTATTAAAATGTAATGTTTTTAGCATAGTATTTTCATTTAGTTTCTTATACGCGACATTTTCAATCAGCTAATGCTTTGATTTCTTTCTGCGGTTACTGGTACACACCTATGAAATAACCTGTACTATTCAATGATGATAGTTTGACGCAAATTTATTTTAGTTAAATCAATATTGCAAGCTTGATTAAAAAATATTTTCTAAATCACGAACTGTTTAATCGACGTTTACTTCTTTTAACTTAACAGTGGACTCACTGTTGCCTTTGTAGGTGACCAAAAGTCAATTTGAGAAAACCACTAGTTTTATTTTGTCTATGTGGCTTCGTTACATATAATATTCCAATGAGCGGAAGTCTGATTTCTCTTAAAGCATATATAAAGCCAGGAAATGTCATTTCATACTCGACAATCACTCGTTAACAAATAAATTACCTCAGCTTACAATACTATTTCGGTTAGTTTTAAAAAATTTAAAAGAATTATTCTCACCTGATCCATTATTTACAAAGTCGTGACAATTTCTAGTTTTTCTTTTCAGTATAGGCAAACAGATAAATAAATTAGTCCTTATTGGGAACTCATCACGTATTGGCCAGAATTTGCCGCGAACATGGCTCGAACCTGGGCACGTCTGCTTCGGAATCTGGTGCTCCAACCACTAAGACATCCTGCCGCACTCTACACTAGAGTAGAATGAAGAATGAATTCGAACATATGTACCGAATATTTATTTTAGAAAATAGGAACTGAGAAAAATTCGGTTACAGTTAAAACAAGGATTAGGTAATTATAAAAATACCAAATATTGCATCGGAATATATTTTGGAAAAAAATTACTTATTTTAGCTATTGACGACCTACTTAATACAAAAACCAAACTAGCACCAAATTAATAAATGAGCTGACAACTTCATTCAAATGGTTTATCTAAAATCCAATTTTTTGTAATTTTCAATTCTAAATTTTTTTCAATGAAGTGACTTTCAAAATTTAAAACTAATTTTATTTTTTGTTGTACATTTATTAAGAAAATAATTTTATTTATGCCTATAATAAACGTTTAGCACATTTTTCTATTTTTCATCTTTCGGATAGCGTTCCCATGAAACCTTTTTGCATGGACTGTTTCTTGCTTGGTTCTTACCATAGGTAAATTAATAGGTTCAGCACGATATGTTTCTATGATTATATAATGTCTAATGGTATATTTCAACCGTGGATGTACACACATCCATATATATATATATATATATATATATATATATATATATATATATATATATATATATGACTATCTAACAAATACCAGTTGCTTGCTTACTACGTTAAATTCTAGTCATTTTTTTCAACTTGTATATAAATATACCTTGTTATATATTTTATCAACTATAAATTACTATTTTGTAAAAAAAATCTTGTCTTCTTTCTGCTAATCATAATAATTGAAATATTTTAAGTAGAATCGATTAAAGACTAAAATTAGGCAATATTTGAACCGTAGATTGTTTAAAATATTCGCACTAACATTTAAACTCACAGATTTCAACTTTATTTTATTTCTTCACCCTTTCTGTATTTTACCAATATATTAAGTTAGTAATTTCGAAAATTTTCCATACACCTTGGTTATAATCAGAGCAGAATAGAATTTCCATTCATGATAGCTATACAATACTTTGTGCTACAGTTACCTTACCTAGTAATCCCGAATAGCCGTCACTTGATGGAAGGCTGAAAAAATAAGGGACAAGTGAGAACCCATCAATCAAGGCCAATAATCGATGCACCTGGAAATGTACAGGATTCAAGATTTTACCGAACTACGTGTGCTATCAATTGTCCCGCAGAAGAAAAATGCGGTCAAATCCACAACAAGAAGGACGGCACTGAGCAAAAAATTCAACTTTTAAGTATTACTTGAATAAAAAATACGACTTAACTGTAAAGTCGAAGACTGTTTTTTCTACGCAGTCATGCGTATAAACATGATAGATTTGAGCCCAGCCTGTTGGATTATCGTCTTACATTGCCAATAACCAAGCAGATGGAAACCGTCAGTTGTATAGTATTATGTTAATCGAAAAGCCAATTGTCTTGTTACGCACAGTTTTTCGCGGAGAACCGAAAAATATTCGCAATTGCGTATTAGGTAGTGCACACCTAGTAACAAATTAATTCAAATTAGACTAGAAGGATACACCAAATTCAGCATGAACGTAAGGAATAATCTCATGTACACCGGCGTTTCGTTTCTTATTGGCCAGTCATTAGAAGATCTAGTATTGCGCCCTATACCCACAATATAGTCAGCCAGGGAATGCGGGACAATTGGATGGTAACATCTCTTATTCAGTATTCCAGTTAACTTCATATAAATCCTTCGCCAATGCGACTTCAAATCCATCTCACAATAATATATATATATATATATATATATATATATATATATATATATATACTGAGCATGTAAAGGTTACAACAATATGATCGCATTGTTATGTAGCCAGTCTTCAAATAACATAACCAAACTACCGCCAGCCGCAACGCACTGTGCCGTTTGAGCCTTCCATGATCATCATCAGAGTACGACGGCAAACTGACTTTCGGGGGTTAGGCGCATTTGAATATACGCCAAATCAAATTTGGAGTAATATATTCCAGTAGATTTGAATCCTCGATAACCATCGTACTCTGATGAGTAATCGAATCTGAGCTTAACGTCGACTCTGCGTAATATTTGTTATATAGATTCGCTCCTAGTTAAATACCATTGGGATTGGTGTTTGCTCAAGCTCGCAAACTTGATTTAAAAATTGTTACCACCACCCGCGCAATCAATTATTGTTAAATTGTATTGCCTAAATCTGGTCGCATAGTCGGTTCATGGCACAAACGCTATGGTAACAATTGATATCAAGATGTGCTAAATTTAAAAAAAGAGAATTACAACTACACTTGTTTATTGCTATGTGGGCAAAATTCAACGCCTGATCAACGCTGCAAATTATATTTTATCGAAGCACTCAGTTTTTAAGTTCTTTAATCAGATAGGCGGCAGTAAGATATGAAAGTCCAGTGTATCTTCCATTATGTTGTACAGTTTAGTTTCTCGGGGCAGCCATAATTTGAGGAATTACAACTTATCGGCCAATACGCTGCGCATTTTACCTTCTCGAAGTCGTAAATTTGCAAGATCTTTACTCAGATAGACGGCAGTAACATTTGGAATTACGATGTGTCGGTCATTACACTGCATGTTATACATTCTCGAAATTAGGCGGCCATAAGCTATTGAGCTACATTGTAACGGCAATTATGCTGCACTTTTCATTTTCTCGAAGAATTGGATTTGGTTGAGACATAGTGCTTCGCAAAGGTCCGATTGATTCTCATTTGCAAGTACGCATCGATCATATCTTCCAATTGGCTGGGTGCGGATTCGTTCCGTTCTTCCCAAGGCTTCAACATTTAAACGGTGCGTTATCCCACATACTTCACCCAAATATGTAGTGGATTAAGGGCGTCATACCGGCTCCTACTGATGTGTCGCCAGTAAGCACAGAAAACAGATATGTGCATAAGATTATACTTTCCGTTCATGCACCACTTGCCTTTAATTTATCCTTCTGAATTTTACAACTGAACTAATTTGTTACTGGGTTCGCAACACCTAATACATACTTGCATATATATATATATATATATATATATATATATATATATTAGCTCTCCGCAACAAACAGTATTTAACTGTTAAATATTGAATTGAATGATGTCATGCTTACCGCGAAATGTGATAACTGATATCGATCAAGGCCAGAGTGTATGGATTCACTGGAGTAACAGGTGTTCAGAAATTGTTGTAATTCTCAAATTCGGTGAACTATAGCATAAATTGATATCCATCATGTTGGTACCATGTTCCGACTCGGAAACCATAGTGTTAGTACCGTGTACCTTTTCGGTAAAATAATGTTGGTATCAGTTACTAACACAATAGCCATGGTGTTAGTATCCTTTACAGACTCGGTATATATATTATATAGTGTGAGTTAGCGTTGAAGTCGCATTGTCGTAGACTTTATATGATGTTAGCTTCACTATTGCAGGTTTACACATTCGTCTAGGAGATTGTACCGTCCTATTATCCCACATTCTTCATCCAAATATATAGTGGTTAAAGGGCGTAATACGGGCTCCAACTGATGAGTCGCCAGTAAGCACGAAACGAATGTGCATGAGATTATACCTTCCATTCATGCTGCCTTTGGTTCATCCTTCTGGTCACAACTGAACTAGTATGAACGTTGTTGAAGTCTTCGGAAGAAAGGGACGAATACGCACCGAGCCAAAACGAAGAAAAAGTGAAGTCGTACTTGGAAATGGAGATCAATCGGATCCTTGCAAAACTGAGAGTGCAAAGCAACAACGCGAGATTTTGTATTTCGTAAAATTATATATGTAGAACAGTGAAAATTGCGAGAAACAACCGTCCTCAGGCAGGAAGGTACAGCTTTACGAGGGCTAACGTTTAAATTGGCTTTTCTTTTTATTAACTTGACAGATAAGCAAATGCGGATCCAACTCTTTTTACAAATATTATGGTTGCTTTTAGAGCTTTAAAACATTAAAATGTGTATTTCTATTCTGCACTAAAGATAACGACAGGATATCGGGTTGTATTTACTTATTTTATGGAGAATTGCAAGACATGAAATTGAGTATTATGTATAGTGTAACTATGTAGAAGCTCGTTGGCATAAATGCACCAAAGAGTACCTCACAGACGTCACAGATCATTACCCGTTTGACTGGAAGATACACTCTTCAGGTATATTGTCCTAGGTATGTTGGATCGCGAGTTGCATTCCAGTTCGGCTGGCTAAACGCCTACTAATAACTTATTTACGTGGCCTAGCCTCGCTCTATTTGCGACTGGCGTACAATAACAACTTTTCGCCATAGATGATCGAATCGGCGAATCGGATAGAATATGCGCCGTTATCGTGTTCGGCTAATGTGAGATTATAGACCAGCCAAGGTAAAACTAATTGAAAAAATTGCCTTCCTTTGTTTCACAATTCCCGCATTCAATTAGAAGGCATAATTTCCGATAGAATAACCGGGTTGAAAAAACGTGTATTCATATTTAGACATGACTAGAAATTTATACAAAAGGCATCACCTCATGTACACGTACGTACGATACTTTCTGGCGACGTGTCAGTAGGAGGCGGCATTTCGCCACATAGCCACTACTAATTTTTGACGCTTTGGAAGTGCATTGCCGATGATTTCATATGAAATTAGCTCAATTACTTTTTTGGTGCACATTCATGTAGGAGATTGTAACGTCCATCTGGCCTACATTTCTCAGCCAAATATATAGTTGGCATACGGCGTAGTACCGGCACCTACCGATGAGTCGCCAGTAATCACGAGACGCGTGTGTAAATGAGATTATACCTTTTTTGCTGGACTTTTTTGCCGAACTAATTTGGTACCGTTTTTCGTGAATTTTATTTCCTTCGCTATGCACACGGTGTACAATTATTTCTTATTCGGCACTTCATTATAGAAATCATTCACCAGGATACACACACACAGCGTAAATCAGAACTGTGTTTTTCGATCATTTAATTGAGGTAATCTGTTTTCGAATAACACAACTTGAAGAAACAATAAATTTCACCCGTCGTGTTTATATCAGCAATACAATACGTACATTACACACACAAGCACACAAACAAACACACACACACAACTTATTGTGTGCAATTTTCCATTTATGCGAGAATATACACATTCAATTTCGTTAGCCAGTTTTACAAAATAGAAACATTGCTTGCGGGCCGTTGTAAAAATATAATGATTGTTCTGAAGATCAAAATCTATGACAATAATGCTAAATTGAAGTTTTAACAAACATGTCGGGGTTTATTTTGTATAATGTCATATAAACTATAAATTAAATAACAGATTAACCATGTTTAATTGTACAGGTACATGCCCGTCTACTTGCTATTACAAATCATTCGAATTTGCGATGAATACTTTTTCATTGTGCAACTTTGTTAGTAGTAGACAACGGTTCCAGAAAGAATGTAGGATCTGCAGACCTCAACTAAAGTATCACTGCTTCTAGCAAGATAATATAATGACCAAATCATCTAACGAAATTTTTTGAAGCACCTTGGATTTCCACTCCGCCAAATTCTTATTAAATTGAGGAATATATGATTTCGCATATTTATAATTCGCTAGTTGTATCAAGCCAGATAAGAATAAGTGTAGGTACGATGAGAAGTCCAACAACACACGCACGATTTAAAAGTAAACTTGGTGCAAAATAATGAGTTCGTCTTGTTTTCCAAGTGAGAAATTGAACTCTTGCCCGGGTAAGAAAGGTTTTCTATTTTGTGGAACAAATCTTGGAGGTTTCTCCTTATTTATCAGTCTCTCACTGATAATTCCCCCCCCCCTGTTGTCTCCAGAAGATAAGGCGTTTCTAATAAAATCGATAAAATTTCAGGTATGTTCGAATCCGTTTCGCATTTTGCACCTGGAAGAACGCAGGTGTTCGCGATCCTGTGTCAGTTAGTGTCAACGTGATTGGCTAATTAACAAAGCCACTGGTTTGATTCCCATTAGAAGTCCCATATTCTACTGGCCTAATTCATATTATGGACCAAGGCATGATGCATTAGAAGCAATGTTGTTACCAAACAAAAAATATTTTAAATTTAAGTTCCTAGCGGAAACTGAAGCGCCTTCTTTAAATTAAGTTTTCCGACTTGAGATAAAGATTAATTCCGATTTATTTCACCAGTCGCACAATCTGACAAAATAATTCAATCACGCTTACAGAAGCGTATCGACTTTCCATGATCCTCATCAGAGCACGCCCGAAGATTACCTAATGTGAATATAGTAAATAGATAATACCAGAAATGCGTCTCGCATCCCCAAGTAGGCTTGTAAAAGGCCGGAAATGTCGGCTGCGCAACATCTATGCAGTCAAGGTTAAAATACAGTCTTTGTGGTTTTTCCCAAGAACGTATACATGTTATTCAGTTTAGCAAGCAATAATTGTGCAGGTGGTGATAAGTTATTATGTGAGCTTGATATAAACGCCAATCCAATTGAATCTAACCAGTCGTACAGCCTAGTATGTCACTATTTAAGTAAAAATTGTCTATATACAAATCTATATCTATGGCTAATACTATCCTCCGTCTAAAGTGTCAGGCCAATGTAGTTACAAGAAATGAATGTATTCACAGCTGAACGGTAAACTTTTTCGCAATTTTACTGATCAATAACAGTTAAATCGTCACGCATCTCTAATGGGGCGCAGGTATTTTTATTCTTGTGATTGTTGCAATTAATTTAGTAGTGACATGTGAAATTCTCCAAAAAGATCGGCATGTTCAACCACTTATATCCATCCTTGACATTAAAATTTGTAAGTATTCATGGCTAAACAGAAGTTTCTGCAGTACTTTTTGTAACTGAAGCGAAATCTTGACATTTCGGCCGGTCATCACTTTATCAGTTGAGTGCATTTTAAAATCTAAAAATTCACGCTGATAAATTTGCACTAATCAATAAAATCAATGATTGATTACGCGGGAGTTGATACCAATCTCATTGTATATAACCAATCGCACATCAAAACATATCGCTATTTATTTACTAATTGTCTGCATTCGAATACGCATACTTGGTAAATTATATCCTGGCTCTGAAAATTCTCGCGCGATTATGCACAATAAATTAATGTAGTTACAATTGAACGCTAATCTTGTGTGCACTTCCAAACGAAAATAATTAAATCGTACCAAACACCTGATGGGGCGATGGTAATTTTATTCCCACAGTAGTTGTAACACACTCGATAGTGGAAGGCGAATTGTTCCACAAAAATAAAAGTTTTAAACCATTTTTATAGGACCCTGACATTAAAATAGGAAAGCACTAATTCCTTAACTGAAGTTCGTGCAAAACTCTTTATATCTGAAGCAAAATGTTGACATTTAAATAAAATATTACTCTACCAATTAGGCGCATTCTTAAATCTACATATATTTGATGATAGTGTTGGTTTTATAAATGAAAACAATCATCTATTTCACGGTTGATGGTAAAACTTCTTTAAATCAACTTTGTCAGCTTCAGATAGATAACAATCAAATTGTATTTAACCAGGAGAGAAACATACCAAAAATAACAAAACGAAAATTTATTGCTCGGGCGGGGATAACAATTACTTTTTATTAAAGTTGCGAACTTGAAATAAACACCTGACCCATTCATTACTTACACATGTTAGTTTAAACTAAGAATTGTATGGTGTAGAAAAGGCAATTCATCCAGTAGACCGGTTTCGTCCTTATTGGAAACTCATCACCTACTATCCAGAATTTGATGCGGTTAGGGCTCGAATCTGGGCACGTCTGCTTCGCAAACTGGTGCTCTAACAACTGAGCCACCTTACCGCACACTACACACAATTTGCAGGCATATACTAACTAATGTGTATTGGTTAGACTTTCCTTTAGGTAGAGCATATATAACAACAATTTAGCACTAAAGTTCCATTTAAGCATTCCAAATCTGTCATTATCGAATCAATACCATGTTACATGGGGGCGGTGAAAACAATTATTCTTTTTAGTCAATGTTTCCAACTTGGAATAAACACCTTATCCATTATGTACATACATTTGTCCGTATAAACTAGGTATTGTATAGTGTGGAAAAGTCAATTCACCTGGTAGACTGGTTTCGATTATGACAGATTGGGGATGGTTAGTTGGAACTTTAGGGCTAAAATAATGCTATACTGGCTCTACGTAAAGGAAAAGATAACCAAGACACATTAGTTAGTATATAACTGAAACATTGGTGTAGCGCGAGGTAGGGTGGCTCAGTGTTTAGAGCACAAGATTCCGAAGCAGACGTGCACAAGTTCGAGCCCTGTCCGTGACAAATTCTGGCCAGTAGATGACGAGTTCCCAATAAGGACGAAACCAGTGTACTGGATGAATTGCCTTTTATACAATATACAATTCTTAGTTTATACTGACATATGTAAGCAATTAATGTGTCAGGTGATTATATCAAGACCGCAACCTTGATTATAATAATTGTTATCACCACCCGCGCAACCAATGTTCGTTTAATTATATAAATGTTCATTTCAATACCACTTACCCATTTAGTGTGGTGTCTGTTCAGTGATGACAGATTGGGGATGGTTAGTTGGAACTTTGCGTCTAAATGGATGCCACATGAGCTCCACCTAAAGGAAAATTAGACTAACCAGGTTACATTAGTTAGTATATAACTGAAAATTGTGCGCAGTGTTTAGCAGGCTGGCTCAGCGGTTGGAGCAGCAGATTCCGAAGCAGACGTGCCCAGGTTCGAGTCCTGTCCGCGGCAAATACTGGCCAGTACGTGATGAGTTCGCAATAAGGACGAAACTGGTCTACTGGATGAATTGCCTTTTCTACACTATACAATTCTTAGTTTATACTGACATATGTAAGTAATTAATGGGTCAGGTGTTTATATCAAGACCGCGATCTTTATTATATTAATTGTTATCACCATCCGCGCAACCAATGTTCGTTTAATTATATAAATGTTCATTTTAATACCACTTCCCCATGTAGTGTGGTGTCTGTTCAGTAATGACAGATTGGGCATGGTTAGTGGGAACTTTGGGTCTAAATGGATGCCATATGAGCTCCACCTAAAGGAAAAATGGACTAACCAGGTTACATTAGTTAGTATATAACTGAAAATTGTGTGCAGTGGGGTGTGCGGCAGGATGGCTCAGTGGTTAGAGCACCAGATTCCGAAGCAGACGTGCCCAGGTTCGAGTCCTGTCAGCGGCAAATTCTGGCCATTACATGCTGAGTTCGCAATAAGGACGAAACTGGTCTACTGGATGAATTGCCTTTTCTACATTATACAATTCTTAGTTTATACTGACACATGTAAGTAATTAATGGGTCAGGTGTTTATATCAAGACAGCAACCTTGATTATAATAATTGTTATCACCACCCGCGCAACCAATGTTCGTGCGGCAGGGTGCCTTAATGGTTAGAGCACCGGATTTAGAATCAGATGTGCCCAGGTTCGAGCCCAATGCGCGGCAAATTCTGGATAGAACGTGATGAGTATCCAATAAAGACGAAATCGGACAAATGGATGCATTATTTTTTCCACACTATACAATACCCAGTTTTTAATGAAAAATGTATGTACATAAAGGGTACATAAATGATCGCAACCTTGATTAAAATTAATAACAAAAATAACGTCAGTCATACATGCAGACTAATTAATACGTGTTTGAAATGTTGTGCGATTGGTCAAATGCATTAGTATTTGTGTTTATATCAAGTTCGCAAACTTTATATTAAAAATAGTATTATTTTGGGAAAGATTATATTAGAATATTGCACACATGATGAACTAGTGCGAACAGGTCTATAATCATTTTGCGTTGTGTATTAATGAATTGATGTCCCGCGTACAAACGCATTGATAATTAATATGTTCTTGTATTTAATATTTAATAACAAATAATGGAATACATCGTGAGACTTATTACAATTCTCATTTTCTGTCATGCTACGCTTATTTTCTAGAAATGTATATGGAACTATAGCATAAATTGATATCCATCATGTTGATACCATATACCGACTCGGACACCATAGAAGTAGTACCATGTACCTTTTCGGTATCATAATGTTGGTATCGGTTACTAACACAATATCCATAGTGTTAGTATCCTTTACAGACTCGGTATATATATATATATATATATATATATATATATATATATATATATAGTGTGAGTTTGCGTTGAAGTCGCATTGTTGTAGACTTTATATGATGTTAGCTTCACTATTGCAGGTTTACACATTCGTCTAGGAGATTGTACCGTCCAATTATTCCACATTCTTCGACCAAATATATAGTGGTTAAAGGGCGTAATACCGGCTCCTACTGATGATTCGCCAGTAAGAACGAAACGAATGTGCATGAGATTATTCTTTCCGTTCATACTGTCTTTGGTTTATCCTTCTGGTCAAAACTGAACTAATTTTTTACTAGGTTCGCAACACCTAATACATACTTGCATATATATTAGTTCTCCGCAACAAACAGTATTTAACTATATGGAAATAGTTGAAACGCATATAGCGACATATGAAACATTGTGCAATTTAGGGAAAGAACCTTTATTAAAAATAATTGTTATCACCGCCCATGCAACCAATGTTCGTTTAATTACATAAATGCTCATTTCAATACCACTTCCCCATGTAACGTGGTATCTGTTCGATACTGAGAGATTGGGGATGGTTAATTAGAACTTTAGGGCTAAAGGGATGCTATATAGGTTCAACCTAATGGATAGGCCTACCAAGAAACATTAGTGTGTGGCAGGGTGGCTCAATGGTTAAAGAACCAGATTCCGAAGCAGACGTGCCCCAGTTTCGAGCACTGTCTCCGGATAATTCTGGACAGTACTTCATGAGCAGCCAATAAGGAAGAAATTGGTCTACTGGATGAATTGCCTTTGCCGCACTATACAATACCTAGTTTATACTAAAAATGTATGTACATAGTGCGTCAGGTGTTTATATCAAGTTCTCAACCTTGAATAACTTTAATTTTAATCATTGGCCACGCAAACAATTTTCATTTAACTATATAAATGTTCATTTCAATACCACTTCCCCAGTTAACATGTGCGGCAAATTCTGGGCAGTACGTAATGGGTTCCCAGTAAGGGCGAACCCTACTACTGGATGAATTGCCTTTTCCACACTACAAATACTTAGTTTATACGAATAAATGTATGTATATAATTGGCCAGGTGAATAAAACAATTATTTGTTACCACCACCCGCGCAAACAATTATTGTTAAATTGTATTGCCTATATATGCATATGTGGCGAAAGCTGCAAACAGTTAATGTTCGTGACTGCATAGAAATTGTGAAGCCGACATTTCCAGTCAAGTTCAATGTATGCGAGACTGCTAGAGGTAAGAGCCGCATATTTAAATTTGATTTCCATATATATTCAATGAGGTTTGATCCTCGATAGTCAGTTAGCCGTCGTACTCTGATGATGATCTAGGAAGGTCGAAACGCGTCAGTGCGTTGCGGCTGGCGGTAGTTTTGTTATGTTGTTCGACGACTGGTTAAATACAATGGGATTGGTGTTTACTTCAAGCTCACAAACTTGATTTAAAGAATTGTTACCACCACCCGCGCAAACAATTATTGTTAAAAAGAATTATATTAGTTCGTTTCAACGTGCTCCTAAATTAATGAAAAAATTAAGTTTTTATATTGAGTTTGGTGATATCAATTAGTTAAAACTGTCAAATCGAAAGAAATACCTATATTTACATTTATTTAACCAGCCACCGAAAATAAGGAAGTTGTCCATTGGCTTTAAATTTTGCATATAATTGATGGTAATTTTGTCAATATGTGCATTAGCTGAAATAAATTATTGGGCTGGTGTTTATTTCTATTCGATGGACTTGATTGAAATAATCAATTGAATTTCTGCAACATTTTTGTTTTGTATGAAATTTTTCGTTAATTTTGCAGAAATTTGGAGATTTCCGAGAACGTATTTTGTACACCTTATGTGAAATTTGGTCACAACCGTAACTTTCCTGTGGTTATTTCTAAGCCTTCTTTACACAAATTTTCGATATTTATTTCAATCAATTAGCCCAAATTAGTATATTAATTAGTAATAGAAGAAAATTATCTTCGGTATAGAATTGTGGAATAATTATAAAAAACTTTCATTGTCAGTTAGCTTTAATGATAGAATATCCAGTATAAAATTAATTTTAATACCGTGCTTGTTACTTCTACTCCTAATGCTACTACTGCTGTCGCATCCACTATTTTCAGTATAGATGACACTCAAGGAACTTCTAATATAATACGACACAACAAATAAAACTAAATTATCATCTACTATTACTATTACTAGTAGTAGTAGTACTAACACGAATTCTCTAACTACCAGTAGCACAACAACAAAAACTGCTACTACTTCTTATTATTAACTATCGATATCAAGTTAATTGAGTAATAGCAACAGAATGCTTTATAACAGCATTAACACAAGAGCAGATATAACATTACTACTAATACTACTAATTTTACTCATTCTATTATTTTTAATACTACTACAACTATACTAATGTTAATATAGTTATGAATAATAATATTAATTATTAATATAATAATAATACTTTTAATAATATTCTGATTAACAATAACAATTATTATTAGTATAATGATAAATTTAATAATAATAAAAATATCAGTAATAAAAATCAAAATAATAATAATAATAATAATTATCATAAAATAAAAAATAATAGTAATACCATGATCTATATTTATCAGGTTTAACGATATTATCAGACATAACTGTAATGAAACAGGTTTAAGTGGAACGTTGATGACAAAGTGCACAACTTGCACTCTGGCAGTATGCGATAGCCAGCGCGATGTTAGAAAAACAACGATCCCGTCTAATACTTCCATATTCATATTCATATATATATATATATATATATATATATATATATATATATATATATATATATATATATATATATATATATATATATAAGAAGAATTACCGCATTGTAGGAAATATGGAAAAGCCAACACTTTTGCACAATTTTCTAGTGGGCCCAGACGAGTGAAACGAACAAGCCTGGCACCATATCATAGCAAGACGTCTTCATTTAAAAAGCGATTATAACGAAAATTCGCAAGCTAGGTTAAAAAGGAACAAACACCAGCAACCAATAAGCCAAACTAAAAAAACAAAAAATAGCAGACCAACAGATTGCAGCCTAACAAATGACTGATTCTGCGCGTGGTGATAATTCTTATTTAAATCAAGTTTGCAGACATGAGACAAGCTCCAATATCATTTAAAATCAGTTACACAAAGTAGTGCAACTAGAATCTGATACACTTACTGGCACGTTTCTACATTCAATAGTTATGATCCGAGTGCGGAGACGAACTAATTAGCGAAAATAAATCGTAGAATGCGGAGAAAAATTATGAAATTCTGAAAACTGGCTTTACATTAGTATTCTTGTATAAGTTGTTGAGCAACTGCTTGAATGGCATAATGGATTAGTGATTATTTCATAACTCCATAATATATTCCAATAAATTTTGTCGACCCTCAATTCATTCAATCCGTGTCTTTTTAAGAACTCTAGATGCGAGTAGTAGATTGTGCATCACGTCCACTTTTTACACATTATCAAATTAAACATGTTATTTTTTTTCCTCATTCTTCAGTTTTCTATGTAACCTGATGAGGTTGAGCATATGGTTAAAATAAATATGGAAGCGGACGACGTCTTGACAATTCAAATCTAGGCAAAATGAACGCACTTTATTTTTTTCTGTTGCAACACATAAATTTCGAATTAAATATACATTTAAAATTAGTTCAATCAAGTTTGCAATCTTAATATAAACACCTGACGCGTTATATACATACATTTGCCAGCATAAACTAAGTATTGTATAGTGTGGAAAAGGCAATTCATCCAGTAGACCGGTCTCGTCCTTATTGGGATCTCATCACGTACTGTCCAGAATTTGCCGCGGACAGGGCTCGAACCTGGGCACATCTTCTTAATAATCTATTTCTCTAACCATTGAGCCATCCTTTCGCGTACTAGACACAATCTTCAGTTATATACTAGCCAATTTCTCTTGAATAGCCTTTTCTTTAGGATGAGTCTATATAACCATGTTAGACCACGTTTGCGGAAAATGCTAGATAGCACGTAATGAGTTCCAATTAATGACGAAACGGGTCTACTGGATGAATTGCTTTTTCCACACTATACAATACTTAGTTTATACTGAAAATGTATTTACACGATGAGTTTCAATTTAGGTTTTATGTCATAGGCAGGTGTTTTGGATCGACAACATCATCTCTGTCGGCAATATAGACCCTAACCTTTATTACGTGTGTATTACATATGGTCTGAGTTCTTGCACTTAAAGTGCAAGCCAGATTAGCTCTCTTTCAAATCGGTGAAAGTTCGACAAAATATTATTAGTCAACTTGGATCATTTGACTCGTTGTCTACGAATTTAACATCGGCCTTGTATTTTTTAGGAGATATGAGTTAATTCAAATATCCTGTGCTACTTCCGTTAAGTTTTGGCCCATATCCATGAGGCAAGTACAACTGAAATATGCGCCTCTGTTTCTAAGGACTTGGCTTTTTATGGTTTTTATTTACATGCAACAATTAAATTCTTTGTTTCTAGCCGCTTGATTTTACGTTGTTATTTAGTCAAAGTTTCGGAGAGTCATATTTAACTTATTTCATACTACATAAGTGTGACTGACATAGGTACAAACCTCGCCTCCCAGAATAACTAAACATTGAAATTATTCTACTATCTTGTTAGTGGTAATTAGACAACTAGACTTTGCTTTTCGTCGCCGAAACCAATTGAAATTACACAGAAAATGGTTTATTTACATGCACGAGAGGATGTTATTTTTATGCCCTCAGTTACATAATAAACCAATGTCAGATCATCAACAAATGCGCAACTGGCGATTTAAATTAAAGGGCGGAGCATGGCGTTATCAAACTTTATTATGTTCAGAAGTTTTTCGATTAAGTATTTGATGGTCGTTCTAGATGAATTAATCACTAATACGTCTGCAGAAAGTACACAAATTATGCACTCCTAATTGCTGAATTGATCTGCTGAAACACACTCACACACACACACAAACATATATATATATATATATATATATATATATATATATATATATATATATATATATAATTGAAATTTGGAGTAACATTTATAAAAATTTAGCGTAAATACAACTAAAAGTAAATAAAGGTTTCAGTAATGAACGAAGGGCGTTGCATTAACCAGTCGTAAAATTAATCTAGTTATGATGGTCTCTTTACCGGTGGAAGACACCTACAGAAAATAATCACGTTGGAGGCAAGTAGTGAAGCGGCAGATGACTCAGAGGACTATATAAGACGACACGCAAACGATCATGCTCTCTTGAAGCAAGCAATAGATTTATCATTTGAACATAATTAATGAACAACACACCAAGTCTAACCATTGGCTCTGAGTCTTCACTTTAAGAATGTGTTAAGCTATTTGCTTTCAAAATCAATTGTGTTGCAAACAATTTCATAAATATTTCGTCTTAGCCACATTTTACCGTCGTGGAAATTTTGGGGGCCAATTTAAGGTTGACGAGTCAAATAGTGTGCCACATGTACAAAAGTTGATTAAAGTCAGGAGATTTTAACAAATCCAAAAGCTAGATACTGTTTGTGGCGGTGAACTAATATATATATATATATATATATATATATATATATATATATAATATATATATATATGCAATTATGTATTAGGTGTTGCACACCTAGTAACATTTCTTTAAATCAAGTGTGCGAGCTTGAAGTAAACGCCAATCCCATTGTATTTAACCAGTCGTCGAACAATATAACAAAACTACCGCCAACCGCAACCACTTACGCGTTTCGACCTTCCATGATCATCATCAGGGTACAACAGCAAACTGACAACTGATGAGTCGCCAGTAAACACGAAACGAATGTTCATGAGATTATACTTTCCGTTCATGCTGTCCTTGGTTTATCCTTCTGGTCAGAACTGAACTAATATGTTTCGAGGTTCACAACACCTAATACATACTTGCATACATATTAGTTCTCCACAACAAACAGTGTTTAACGAACATGAACTGTTTGTAGCTTTCGCCACATATACATATATAGGCAATACAATTTAACAATAATTGATTGCGCGGGTGGTGAAAACAATTCCTTAAATCAAGTTTGCGAGCTTGAAGTAAACACCAATCCTATTGTATATAACCAGTCGTCGAACAACATAACAAAACTACTGCCAGCCGCAACGCACTGACGCTTTTCGACGTTCCATGAGCGCAATCAGTGTACGACGACAAACTGACTATCGAGAATCAAACCGCATTGGATATATATGGATATATATGCGGCTCCCACCTCTAGCAGTCTCGCATATATTGAACTTGATTGGAGTAGCATATTGGTTCAATTATGTCCAGAATGATAAATCATCGACAGCATGAACGGAAAGTATAATCTAGTGCGCATTAGTTTCCTGTTTATTGGCGACTCAACAGTAGGAGCCGGCATTACGCCATTTGCCCATCATATATTTGGGCTAGGAATGTGGGAAAATAGGACGGTCCAATCTCATAGACGAATGTGCAAATCTGCAGTAGTGAAGCTAACATAATATAAATCCAAAAGCTGTAAAATTTGCTATATCCTAGAGTCATATCTAGGGCACATTTTAAGATATCTGGAAAAATAAATGAAATCGCGTCCTATATTCTAGAATTACGGATAAATTAGCAGTAAGACATTTGAAAGAGAACAAATTTTCAGTAGCGTTTTGTCCTCGTATAGTCATCACCAGAGCCCGACGGCAAACTGACTGACGAGAATCAAACTGTAATGCATGTAGTAGGAAAGAAAACCTAGATATGCATATCTCACTTCTAATAGTCTCGCATACATCGTAGTTGACAGGAATTGACGTCTGCACAAATTTTATGCAGTCACAAATATGAAAACTTGGCAGCTTTCACCACATTTGTATAAGTTAAGATGATCATATAAAATCGAAATGCGACTGGTTATGCACAAAGGATTTGATGTTTATCTAAGACAAGGGAACTTGATTTAAGGAATTCTTATTACCACCCGTGCAATTAATGACGGTGTAACCGTATGTCGTATACAAATTTGGCGAATGCTATAAAAATTTTCCTGTTCGAGACTGAATAGAAATTGTGCAGATGACATTTCCTGTCTAGTACGATGTATGCGAGAATACCTGATGTGAGAGCTGCAAATCTGATTTTGCTTTCCATAAATAAGAATCGCTGTTTGATCCTCGCTAGTCAGTTTGCCGTCGTACTCTGACGATGATCATGGAAGGTCGAAACGCATTTTTGTCATGTGAATAAATGTATGTTTCGTTTGGTTTGCGACTGGTTAACTATATTTGGATTGGTGATTTTCTCAAGCTCGGAAACTTGATTAAAATAATTCTTCTTATCACTCGCGAAAGCAATAATTGTTTAAATGGATCTAGACCATTGATTAGGTAGATAAAGCCAATAAAACTGCCATATGATACTGTTTGTGTGTGGGGGGGGGAGGACTAAAAAATATGCAATTGTGTATGAGGTGATGCGCACCTAGTCACAAATTAGTTCAATTATGACCAGAAGGATAAATCAAAGGCAGCATGAACGGAAAGTTAAATCTCGTGCACATTCGATTCGTGCTTACCTTCATTTTGACTCCCTGTGTTACCGCTTTCTACGTAAGGAGCTGACTATATATCAGTAAATATCAATGTAGGAGAGATACCCTGTCACCTGAGGAAGCGGGATTTTATTGAAGTATACAATGCAGGACGGGGTAATACATATTTTATCGGTAGAAAATAAACATAACATAACATACAAAATGCAATTTATAAACTAGACTGCTTTCGCCATCATTGTTTGCCAGATTAGCTGCGGCTGGAATTTGAAAAAAATCAGTATTTGGTTCAGTCGTCAAATTCAAACTCTGCCCAACCTACGCAGCCAATTGATTGCTGTTTTAAGTTTCATAGCAAAATAAGACTTTTGGTACGTCTTTCCCACACGTGGATCTACTGGTGTTTGGCTTTCGACCCACTGTTCTGGCTAGCCAGCCTTGATAGGCCATCGTTAGACGGATATAATGTGGTCTGGGTAAGTAAAAATTAGTTAAATGGTATAATGCCTGGATTTGATTAATTGTGTTGAAGATAAAAAAGAAACTTTGCATAAGATCTTAAATTCCGTTCACCAGTGATATATATATATATATATATATATATATATATATATATATATATATATATATATATATATATATATATACAGAGATGTATGTGTTATTCTTTGCAGTAAACAAGACTATGTTTCTAAGATGCATTTTGATATTTATATTAGAAACTCCGAGGAATTTGAGAGATTACGAAAGATTTCGTCCAATCGATGGAAGTGTATCAGCAACTGCAGCATGATCGTAATTATAATATTTATTTACTAATTAGAAAATGAAAATATTATATAATGTATAAGAGAACTCTAGATAAAATTTGACATAATAATGGATAAGTAATAGATGGGAATAAAAAGCTTGGCTAAGGACAAATTTACTAATAAATTTATTAAGCTTACATGGGCAAAACTGAAAAATACGGTGCGCGATGGTATTGAATGAAAATAACGTTGTAAAAGATAATATTTCTTAATGCATTACTTTTTTAAATAGAAAACTTATGAAGTCTACCACTTGTGATAACTTAAGTACAATTATAATTTTATAATTCACGAGTAAAATGTATAAAGTATTTCTTTCAATCTGGAGTACGAAGAAAAAAATTAGTGCTCTAAAAAGTATATCACAATAAATGAAAATGGTCACATTTTGTTATTTTTGCCTATATTTTTGCGAATTAGGACTTTTAAAAAGTATCAATGCCGCTTTACTTCAAGATTATATCCTTACGTGATGACACCTTATTTTCATTTAATAGTTTTGTTTCAGAACTTAACGAATATTGGTCCTTAATGAGTAGAAAGCAGGATACTACTTAAGGAATTCTTACTGTAGAGGTATGCTATTTCTATTTAAACTTAACGCTTAAATTTTCAATTTACTGAGGCAATCAAACTTTGTTAGAGACTTTATTATTAATTAACTAACAGGGAATCACCAAGAAAATCGAAAAAAATAATTTGACGATATTTTACGCCACTGTAATTTGATTTATAGCCTCAACGTCGTTGTGCGAAATGAGGTTTTCGTGTCCACAGTTCATATTTTATCGCCGAATATTTCGGGGCCATCGACCGTGTGCCAATATAACCGAAAAGCTCATGAGTTCACAAACTTCACAAATTTTCATTTCTACCACTCATGGGTCATTTAAATATGAAAGGCTTGACTTTTACATTGATTGATGGGTTCTCATTGGTACTGTCACTCTGAAGCCGTCAACAAATTTTGGCCTGTACGTTATTGGTTCTTAGTAAGGACGAAACCGGTCTACTGGATAAACTGCCTTTTCTACACTATGCAAAGCTTAGTTTATACTGACAAATTTATGTACATAATAGGACCGGAGTTTATTTCGAGATCGCAACCTAGATTTAGATAATCCTTATCACCACCCGCGCAACTAACGTTCATTTAATTATATAAATGTTAGTTTATATGTTACATATAATTGTTTTAAGGTGTTCATGTTCCATAATCTCCATCTGATTGGCTCTGTTACAGTAGGAAATAGCTTTACAAGTCAACCGAAGCAGACGTGCCCAGGTTCGAGTCCTGTCCGCGGCAAACTCTGGCCAGTACATGATGAGTTCCCAATAAGGACGAAACCGGTCTACTGGATGAATTGCCTTTTCTACACTATACAATTCTTAGTTTATACTGACATATGTAAGTAATTAATGGGTCAGGTGTTTATATCAAGACCGCAACCTTGATTATAATAATTGTTATCACTGCCCGCGCAACCAATGTTCGTTTAATTATACAAGTCATCTGTTTGAATACAGCCGTTGTTCATAGAACTTACAGTTCTCACACTTCGAATAAAATTTATTTAGAAGCCGCCTTATCGATTTTTGGGTTTATTCTCTTTTGGCTGCATATCAAGTGTAGCTTGGACAAAACGTACCTTCAAAACCACACAATGTATTGTACTTAATTGTAAATGTCAGCTGCACAATTTCTATGCGGTCACGAATATTATATATATATATATATATATATATATATATATATATATATATGTT
>JAQBSW010010429.1:0-24239 GCA_029291075.1 Eudiplozoon nipponicum
TGACAGCAGAAATAGTCACATTGCACCAAAGGATGAAATAAGCAAAACTAACCAGAAAAACGGAGGAGAAGAACATACTGATGATCATTTGAGTAGAACTCGTGTTGTCACTTTGGGTGGCTCAATCAATTCGAGTAGAGCCAGGCTTCTTAGTGATTCAGAACAATACTCAACTTATTTGTTCTGTCCACTGAGTGTGGCTTATTGCTCACAAGACTGTGCTGTTGTTGAAAATAAATGGCAGATAAACTGCTTCAAAACTAGGCAATTCAAAGTTCGAACAAATGCATTTAAAGAAGATGCTGACAATGTCGGCACATCTGTAAGTCATGGGGGAATCAAAGTAGCAGAAAGTAGCAATTCTGGACGTTATGAAACTAGCACAGATAGGCATTTATCAATGGGGCCCGACAGTGTGGAACGGTCTCAAAGCGAATCTGGAAGACCTGTACGACGCGAAAGAATCTGGCAGGTGCACGAAATGCGCTACACAACTAAGCTAGTCACTCTGACGCACAGAGGTGATTGGCGATGTTCTTTTGCAGGGACATCATCAAAGACTGTGCAACTCAATGTCATCGGTATGTTATTGTGTAAAATATTGCGAGTTTATAATGAATCGCGAATAATTAACTAAAATTGTTTATTTCTTCTCTGCGTAAAACTGTTTATGTTTACTTCAAAATATTTAGTTATATTTATTCGTTACAAATTCTTTCTTTCGATGAAATATGAATAAATTTCCAGGCGCAATTAAAAAGTCAAATAAGAGCCAAACGCTTCTAATTGTAGAAATAGACTAGAAACGCAATAGAAATTAATTCGTTTGCAATTACAAATAAAGTTTCTTCGTTTCTACCAGCCAACATAAATATTGAAAAATATCGAAGAAAATATACAGTATACACACACACACACACACATATATATATATATATATATATATATATATATATATATATATATATAAATCTTATTTATATATACGCATTTATGTATGTATATATGAATTTATGTATATAAGTATGTATGTATATGTATGTATGTATGTTTGTATATATGTATGTAAGTACGTAGGCTGTATGTATGCATGTACTTATGTATGTTTGTATATATGTATGTATGTATTTATGTGTATGTATGTATACATGTATGTATGTATGTAAGTATATACGTAGCATGTATGTATGTATGTATGTATGTTTGTATGTATGTATGCATGCATGTATGTATGTATGTATGTATATATGAATGTATGTATGTATGTATGCATGCATGTATGTATGAATGTATATATGTATATATATTCCAGTAAAACATCCTTTACCTACTATATATTAAATCAATAATTGAGGAATAGTTATATGGTACAAACTCCTATACGAATGTGGAACCCTAGTTTTCAAAATGGCGAGTCGATATATGGTATTATCACAATGGATAGCATCGAGTGCTAATTTTCACCAAAATTAAGAATTATAGCTATAAATATGTCAATATAAAATGTGTATAATGGAATAGTTTTTTACATGAACATAGTAATCTTGATTTATTTTACGGTTTTCACCGCTCGCTGAACCAATGTTCGTTTAATTATATAAATGTTCAATTCAATACCACTTCCCAATGTGTTGTTAATTGGATCTTCGGGTCTATTGTAATGCTATATAGGCTCGAACTAAAGAAAAGGTTAACAAAGAAACATTATTTATTATATCAATGAAATTGTGTGTAGTTTTGCATCACAGTGATCGTCGTCAGTGCTCGAGGACAATCTGAATAACGAGGTTATTAAATTTTCAAAACAGACTATTGAGCAGCCTAGAATTTGTTAATATTAGTTTTTGTCATGATAAGTAAACTTTTGCTTTCACGTTATGTCTCTAATTGAAATTATATTTTATGTTTTGGAGGCTGCAATGTGTGTATGTCAATAAGTACGGTGTTTCTGATAAAAATTGAACGATTGCAAATGCAAAAATTTGTCTGATAAAAGAAAATAATTACTTATTCTATCATAACTTATAAAAATATTGGTAATAATTATACTAATAATAATAAACTATAAATAATACTGCTAATACAGCTATTTATACTACAAATACTAATAGTACTGTTGATACTAAAACTACCATAACATCAACCGCGACTCATAATAAATCTTTTAATACAAATACCACTAAAAGTAAATATATACAAACCTTGCAATAATATATAGTACTACCAAAATAATTTCAGAGCCTATTTGCACTTAGAACTACAACAAAAACATAATCAACAACAACAACTAATACTAATAATACTGCTACTACTACTTTTACATTTACTACTGATACTACTATTATTTCTGCTTCTGAAGGTTCTGTAACTAATAAATCTTCTACTGCTACTATTATTTGTACTGTTACTACTACTTCTACTGTTACACTAATTATACTCCTAATACTGGTAATAATACCAGTACTTATACTAATACTACTACTAATACTATAACAACTACCACCACTGCAGCTATTACTATTCATACACACACACATTAATAATAATAATAATAATAATAATAATAATAATAATAATAATAATAGTAATAATACACACACACACACACACACAATAATAATAATAATACTAATAATAATAATAATAATAATAATAATAATAATAATAATAATAATAATAATAATAATAATAATAATAATAATAATAATAATAATAATAATAATAATAATAATAATAATAATAATAATAATAATAATAATAATATCTGTAATAATATTAGTAATAGAGCTAAAAAAATTATAGTATTTATTATTTTTAATAATATTATTATAAATATTATAAAAAGAGCAACAACATCAATAATAATAATAATAATAATAATAATAGTATTTGTAATAAAAAAAATTATAATAGAATTTGTTCTACGAAATGTACTATTACTCCTTCGCCTACCTGTGCCATAGATCATGCTGTAATATCTTCTGCTAATTATTCAAACACATCTGCTAATAAAATAAACCAAGTACTGTCCCTTTACTACTACCTCTATTGCTATATTTTAAAATTTCCTTAATGTTGCCTGTTCAAATGCACTGTGATAAAGTGGGACTATTTTTACCTAGAACAGTTCAAGTTCAAAGAAAAATGCATTAATATGTCATAAAGCGCTTGCCTCATTTTTAAACGGACTAACTGTTTCAGTTTTAATTTAAAATCTGATTATCTGTCTAGTTGGATAAGTTTGAAATATTAATAATTCGAAGGTCATGCGTACAGAAAACGCACACAAAGCGTTCACGCATATATATATATATATATATATATATATATATATATATATATATATATATATATGTATGTATGTATATACAAAAAATAAATATATTTATAAGGACACGCACAGGATTTTGTCTATCTAGTAGGACAAACTTCCAAGACTAGAGTAATGCACAACCACCCAGAGCTGTCCATTAACAATTTTTCTACCTGCGCATCTTTATTATATTCAAATAAAACACGAATGGGTGTTTTGTCTGCAAAGCGGACTAGACTGACGTGCTGCAACGATTTTCTTGTCTGCATAGTGTGAAGTGCCTTATCTTGTGTATTAATATTTCATAATATTTTAGAAAAACGCACAAGCAAATAAGCTGCACTGATTCCGGTATGTTTCCCATAAAGCACAGCTGACCCAATGCAATTTCAATATATTAAGAAGTAGTGTGCGTGCCTTAACTTAAATGTAAATAAATATATAAATTCATTAAATGTAGCATGTGTCATTTTAAACTAAGAGTGCACACGATCAAATGCCTTTCTTAAAGTGCCACAATCTGGTTTCACATTATAATTTCATCTCGAATGAGAACCTCATGATAGTAAAAATTGCTCAGTCCGTTTAAATAGCATTAATCACCATAACTGCCTGGCCTGATCGACGTACAACATTGGTAGCTTATTCTGCCAATCCAGTTACCGCGGTTCCAAATTGTTCAGTCTATTTGGATACATTATTCATCGCCATGGCTATATAACTATTTTAACTTTTTTTGAATGTGGTTCTAACAGGTTGCACAGTGCGATAGTCAAATTTAAAGTATACACAGTTTTCCTTCGTGAGCAGTAGATTTGCACTATAAATTTCGCAAAGATCCGATTGATCCCCGTTTCCAGGTACGCACTGCGTTCGTCTTCTTGGTGGCTGAGTGCTAAGGCGTCGTTTTCCTCCGAATGTTTCAATATTCTTCATACTCACCACTGGAAATGAGGTTCGACCTAATTTTCTTTGACTGGCTACGATTTGGAACGGTATGTCCCGTACCATCACTAGGACTTTAATCATAAACACACACTGCAATGCTCGCAATAACAGATATAAGCAATTTGGTCTGTTATTCCGAGCATTTTACTGTGAGAATGATTAGAGACCTGATGATTGTACGGGAATCACCGTTGCAATACTTAGCATTTTTACGAAGATTAGATCGTACCTCATTTTCAGTGATTGGCATGAATGATGTTGAAGTCTTCGAAGGGAACGGATGAATCAGCTCACAACCACCACAAAGACAAACTCAATGCCTACTTGGAAATAGTGAACAATCGGATCTTTGCGAAACTGATAGTGCAAATCTACCACCTACGACAGAAAACCCTGGATACAATAAAAATTATAACGTTTTACCAGGTTTGTCTATTTTGACAATCTTTTTGCTGTGGCTGCCTATTCATACGCCTTAACAACATAGTCCACGTTATTAATTACCATGAATTCGCAGCCAGTTTATCTGGTCATATTGGTTGCGTTTTCTGCAAATCCGATTACCAGAGATGCACAATTTGTTAACCATGTTAGAATACAGACAAAATTCGTTATTTTAGATGTCATGGCTGCTCAGTTCAGTGTATGATTCAATGCAACCTCTCATTGAAATACGAGGACTTCCTTTCACGCCTGGCTAGCAATATATTATTGGTTTCCGCATTTATGTTATTAAAAGATTCTAATGACGTCGAGGATAACACGTTGTCTTATTCACGCCAATCAAACAGGAACAAGCGAATAAAATTAAACAGTAATTGACTGCGAGCTTGAAATAAACATCAATCTCATTGTATTAAACCAGTCGTCGGAAAACTTCCCAAAACTACCGCCTGTCGCACACACTTACGCGTTTCGACCTTCAATGATTATCATCTGAGTTAAACGTCAAGCTGACTAGCCAGGATCAAACCGCATTGCAAAAGCTACAAACAGTTAATGTTCGTGATTGCATAGAAATTGTGCTGCCGACATTTCCAGTCATGTACAATGTATGCAAGACTACAGGACGTGAGAGCTGCATATCTAATTTTGCTATCAATATATATGCAATGCGGTTTGATCCTCGCTAGTCAGTTTGCCGTCGTACTCTGATGATGATCATGGAAGATCGAAACGCGTCAGTGCGTAAAACTGGTGGTAGTTTTGTTGTGTTGTTCGACGACTGGTTAAATACAATGGGATTGGTGTGGATCTAAATAAAGCAACAAGGGAACCTTTGTCGATGCTTTAGCGAATATAACCAATCAAGAGTTGCTGCAAAAGCCTTATTTGCCTGAAGAGCTATTAATTCTCGGTTGACTTAGTTTATTTTTTAAATGAGTAGCAAGGTTAAGAGTGTAGGAAGCATGCACGCACCAGCTCTTAAATATTTTCAAAGAGATTTAAGGGTCCTTTTGAAAGATGGATTGTTTAGTCTTTGGCTGTGAAAAAAGATGGGACAGCCTAATAATTGGCTTTGATTAAAATGCCACACTCGGGCATGACTTCGCGTCAAGGCAGCAGTATCTTCCCTCGTAGCCCTAACCTGGGTTGTGCTGATCTTTATATCAAGGCGCGACTTGGCAGCATATGTTCATCCTCTAATGCGGATTAGACGCTGAATTAATATCGTACTCTGATCGAATCCATTCAACTAATCAGTCGATAGGTGCTTTCAGTCCAGTTTGCAAAAGTGTGTCACGAGTGCTCTACTGGTTCAATCAGTGAATCTGACCACAACCTTTTGGAAGCCCTAATGCAATTTAAATTCACCCCAGTTTGACAACTTGTATTCTTTCTAAATATCAGTGCATTCAAAGGGTAGACAAATGAGCTGATATCCTTTAGGAATGCTTCTGTTACTCTGGGCCACCTGCTACTACAGCCAGGCTAGGATGCTTTGCATAATCTATGTTGCCAGCCTTGCCGAGTGTATGGATTGGCAAATCTCATTAATTCTAATAATGTTTTGGAAGCAGCGTCCGTCTTTACAAATTATAGTTAAGTTTGTGCTTAGACCCGACGTGTTATAAATGGCTCTTCCAATAAGCAAGTGCCGTCGCTTTCAGTTCTTAAATATCAGCTCATCAAACATTTAAAATATCTCCTTAAATCACGTAGCGATCTTGCTTTGATACGGAGATCCCCATTTTTGCTTCTTTAGAAGTGCCTGAGATCGCAGTCGCATGATTGACCAGACAGTCATCGGAATCGATAGCCGCTATTCGGAGTGTTTCACATTTGGTGATTATAAGTATCAAGAGGCTATGCACGAGTATATCGCATAAGTATGGAGCCTCTTAACAAAATGAGTATTGAGGCTCTTTTCAACTATTGTCGCCCTAGGTAGCTTAAAGCAAGGTAAGGTTATCAATTTAACAGTGTATTTTGCGCATTACTATCATAAAATTTATCATTTCCACAATTTTCTTTCTTGGTTTGTCGATTTTTACTAGTATAGCGGCAATAATCAGATTAACCAGCATTTCCAGGTACACTCTGTGTCAGGCTCGGTAATAGATGGTCCCGTCACACCGAAGGCTTCCACCCACATTATACTAACTACTAAAAATGCTGCATTATCAATTATTTTCTCATTTTAGTCACCATCGTGAGATCTGTAACAACGGATGCAAGCAAATGTGGTAACCTCGTTCGAGACAGATATATTTATATTTATTTTTTAGGCTTACTAAGGGTCAAATCCAAAGCCCTAAATAATTGTTCGCCAACATGTGCACATGTATAAAATTATATACGCACACGTTTTCTATATATATATATATATATATATATATATATATATGTTATTTATATATATATATATAGAATGAAATAGACTCAAAACCATATTTTAAGTTCTCTAAAAGTAATAACGATATTCCAGTTTACGTAACTCATCCTGCCCGCAGCAAGTGAGAGGGAGGGGATAAGAAAACCATTGTTAATTTACAAGTAGGTTAATAGCAATGGGGGCCTCTTATTTTTTCTTACCCTTTGCTTCACACGAGCTCGATCTGTCTTTCAGTTATCCTCTGAGTAACTATTATTCGCGGCCTATGGGGATCATTTTATTCAACAATCGGTTTTGGCTGTTTCTCATGTATCAATTCAATTTTAGATACGCTGGCGTCACCACAGCATCGCAATAATACATTTTTTCGATATTTTTCTCATCCCTCAATCCATTGGCGATTGCACGCCTACGTAAACCGAGAATCTGATTATACAGTAAGTGAACTTAGAGAATGTTGGTTGAGTCTATTATATATATATATATATATATATATATATATATATATATATATATATATATATATATATATATATATATATTGTGTGTGTATGTGTGTAGATTCCTTTTGATCACTACTATAGGACAGCTCCTGAGACACCATGTTCGGACATAAAATATTTGCGATATGACCTCCAAATTTATAATAATTAAATTCCTCTGCGCTTTTTCTTAAGCAAATTTCTAAAGTCATTAGGTCAATTTCTCTTTATCCTCACACTTATTGCTGTTATTCATTACATTACAATAAGATAATTTACAATTTATTTATTAAATCCTAGGACACATTATTACCGTCTCACTGATTGTCACAGCTTGACCTTTCTGGAAGTAAAAATCTTGAAAACAGATTAGCCACGATTATTACCTGAAGCGAATTTGAGTCCCCTCCCGTAATATCATAAAATATAATAGCTGGTTGTCATTTTCAATAATAAATTGCCAAAACATCGCTTCGATACGTGTCTTTCAGGAAACAAGGTAAGTATACACCAGGATCATGTAGCTAAGGAAACATGCAAATCAAAATATCAAGAAAAGTAAATAATAAAGTCACCAAAGATAAGTCATAATCTTCGACAATTTACACAAAAATTTCCAAAAGAATTCCAAAGTTCAAAAAAACATAAATACGTTTATAAAAGCAGTGGAAATATAAAAAGATAAAATTCATATAGTTTTATATGGGGAATTAATCAATTTCCCATATGTTAATTGATCTCCAAATACTCCCTAAATATCAAGAAGTCATCCTTCTTCGGTTTCTCGGCGACTCTTTCAGAACGTGCTTCAAAATGTCGCGTTGGCACTTCGCTAAGTTTTATTTTCACGATTTGTCGATCTCTTTCTTCAATTCTCTTGTTTTCAATCTTAATTTTTTCTTCAAATATCTTCGAGTCAGTTCTCTCCTCAGATTTGAAACTGTTTGTGGCGGAAAACTAAACTATATTCAATTATGTATTACGTGTTTTGCGCACCTAGTACAAATTAGTTCAAATATGACCACAAGGATAAACCAAAGACAGCATAAACGGAAAGTATAATCTCATGCACATTCGACTCGTGCTTACTGGCGTCTTATCAGTAGGAGCCGGTATTACGCCCTTTAACCACTATATATTTTGGTCAATAATGTGGGATAATAGGACGGTGCAATCTCCTAGACGAATATGTAAACCTGCAGTTGGGAAGCTAACTTTATATAAAGTCTTCGACAAAACGATTTTAAATCTATCTGACTATAATATATATATATATATATATATATATATATATATATATATACCAAGTCCGTAAAGGGTATTAACACCATGGCTATTGTGTTAGTACCCGATACCAACATTATGGTACAGAAAAAGCACATGATACTAACACTACGGTTTCCGAGTCGGTACCTAGTATCAATAGCATGAATTTAAATGTATGCTAAAGTTTATCAAAATTTAGAATTACAACTATTTCTATATACCTATTAAATCTATGCCCCCTGGCCTTCATCGATTTTAGTTATCACATTTCTCGGTAAACATGACATCATTCAATTAAATATATAAAATGTTGATTATTGTTTGTTATGGATAACTAATGTTTATGCAATTACGTATTGGGTGTTCCGCACCTAGTAATAAATTAGTTCAAATATGACCAGAAGATTAAAAGAAAGATAGCATAAACGCAAGTATAATCTTATTGCCATTCGTATCGTGTTTACTGGCTAAATTGGCTTATACTTCTCAGCTTCTTTGGATTTTAATGGGCATCGTTCCTCAGCATTATCCTTTTTCCAGGTAAACTGAAATACAAAGATTCAGTGCTACACACTCTTCTCTAATATTCATTTCTATAAAAGCATTTTTATCAGTAAAACGATTAAATTAAAAATGAAGTCAAAATTTTGTATGTTCTCGTTTGTTAAATCAATCTACTAAATTAGAGGTACTATCACGACAACTTACAGCGTTCATTTGAAGATCTCCGTATAACCTCAATAGCTCTTCATAAACAAGTTGGGCTAGAGATGTTCTTGACTGTGCTCTGTATCTGTTTCGCATTGCAAGCAAAACTATAGTCAAATCATGTATCCAACTGGATCCTGCAGTGCATCATTATGCAGCTTTTAGTTCGCTCTGCAGTCGCTCAACTATCCCATTAGCTCTGAGATTATATGCACATGTATGTCCTATATCTATCTCCATGGCATTCAATGATCTAATAAATATTTCAGATATAAACTGGCGATCACGATCATCAGTTACCCGTACCGGTACACCATATCGTGACACTCAATTATTTAAGAACAATTAGTAAGATTTGCTGAGTTACCATATCCTACAGGATCGCTATTTCAAACTAACAATTGAAAAGTTCAACCATCGTGAGTAAATATCTCTGTCCAGACATTTCTGACATTTCTACTATATCGATGTGCACATGCATGAAACTATCCGCTGGTATACCAATTTTTCTTACTTCGTTTTAAGTGTGCCATAAAAGCTTACATGTCTAACACAGGGCACATATTCTTACCCAAGCCCTTATGACTTTTGACAACTTTCGCTATGCATATCTATCAATGACCAACATGTTAGTTGCCTTTATGCAAGGGTGACTAAATTCATGCAGCTGTTGATTTACTTTATTCCTTAATTCTAATGGTACATAGATTCTACGTTGGCTCTTTGAGATTTCGCATAGTATCAATTATCTCCAAACTTCCTGCGTGGATACGCACACTTCTTAGCCGAAACAGCTAATAAAGGATCGACAACTTGCGCTTCCATCAAATTTCCAAAGACAACGACTAATTTATTTTTATATGTCGAGTTAATTATTCTCCCATAAGTTAATTGACCTCCATATATATATATATATATATATATATATATATATATATATATATATATATATATATATGCGCACTAATATGCGAATGTGTACTTTGGTGATTAGATATTGATGGATGTAGAATCATCCTAACCGCTCAGAAGTCTGAAATAAAAGTAAATATAAATAGATCTATGTTGAACGTGATTACGACATTTTTTCTGAATCCCTGTTCTTTCACTACTTAATTCAATTATATTAAACATCTGATGATGATGATAAAGATGACAGATGAAATGAAGTGTCAAAACGTCATACAAAATCTGCATCATTTGATAAACCAACATTTCCATGGGTTTGTACAAGAGGCTTGGAACCATTTGGTGTGACGTGTCGAGTCAGCACTGAGCCATCCCAGAGGCTGACTCGGCCCTTACCTAGAAATGTGGATGAATATTTGTTTTCTCCAAACTACTATTGCAAATAGACTAACCACGAAAGACAATAGGGGATATATTAAGATTATCTAAGCAGGGTTTTAACGACCAAATTCGTGCCATTTGTCTCACTTTCGAGTGGCGAGACCTACCATCGTTGCTTTTCTGGTTGTTTTGGCTGTTTGTGAGATTTTATCGCACAAAATAATGCGACGGTTCATGCACAAGGATGCGTCTTGTGCAATATTGGCTCGCTGATATGAAGTTTGTTTTAAAAGACGTATCGCTCCGTATTCTCACGAATAGGCTTCTTTCTGGCTAAGCAATCTTCGATTGGTTTTAGCATTTGCAAAAGATGTGTCATTACTCCCACTTTGTTTATTTATGCCTTCTATGTAGTGTTTGGCTTTAGGTGGAAAACATTTATTATCGCTGTTTGCTGATCCGAACTATGCTGCCACTGTTGTCTTGTTCGTGAAAAAGTAATAAAAACCATGATAGCTATTATTTGTGCTCAAGAAATGTCCATCTGGTATTTTTTGAGGATAATTACCAATAAAAACTTTTTATCACAAATTATATTTGAGAAACTAAAATCAACTTGAATTACCACTCAATTTACTTGGTTAGCTTATTCGTTTATATAAACCCTGGGGACACCCTGTCGAGATATACAAACATTTAATTCTATCTGCAGCTGTCATTGGCTCAAATTCTTAGATTTCCAAATCAGGTATTCTGTTATTAAGAAAGAATATGTACGATCAGCAGTGTTATTTGAAGTAATTTACGAGTCTACCTGTTCTATTCGGTCGCGTGTTGATTTACTACTACTAATGACCACTGAAACACAATGCCGATTGTGTTTTTTGCATGTAATATTTGAGATGTCCAGGCCAACGCGTGAATTTTTATGTATGATTGAAACAGAAAAAGAAGTAGGCTGTCAATCTCAAGTCAAGGTATTATTACCCGCGATTTAGGAAAATTCATCAGGCCGCATCGCACCTCTACTAATTGAGGTAAACTCGTGTGGGGAAAAATCGGTGTGCGTCTGAAGGACTGTCCAAATTAATTCTGATAAATTGCTTCTGGAACTCGACATGCCTGATATCTTGATCTAATTTTCTGTATGCATGCTTTTATATCCAACTTACGTTTAGTATGTCAACACTATTTTTCCATATATTTCGGTTTGACGAGATGATTTTGCAACTGAACGGAGTAAAGTTATACCAAACTTGTGCCAGAATTTGGCATATAAACATAGGATAGATTTCAGATGACATATATAAAAGACAAATTTATAACTGAGGGTCGTTATCACGTTGTTTAAAAATGCATCTCAGAAGATGAATAATTATTTATAAACATCTGAAGATTCAGTCGATTTCAGCACTGCAATTTAAGACGCCAACGATTCAATTTAATAAAAATTAAGTATAGGAAATGCATTAAATAAAGAAGCAAAGAATAATGAAATTCGAATGATGAAGCCCGATAAAAGTTTAAATGATTTAATCATTCAAATAAGCAACATGCATGTGTACTGACAAAATTCTGAACAATGTTAAGTTTAAATCAAGTTTGCGATATTGATAAACATAACGGTCCCATTACAAACATACGTTTGTCAGTAAAAACTAAACATTGTATAATGTATTCATCCAGTAGACCGGTTTCGTTCAATTTTGGAGTTTTCACGAACTGTCGAGAATTTGCCGCTGCCTGAGCTCGAACCCGGACCTTTCTTTTTTGGAATCTGGAGCTCTAACCACTGAGCCACCATGCTGCGCTAAATTCTGGACAATACGTTAAGAGTCCCCAATTTGTACGAAACTGGTCTCTTAGATTTATTGAATTTTTTACATTATAAAATGCTAAGTTTATTCTGACAATTTTATGTAATTAATGGGACAGGTGTTTATTTCAAGATTGCACACCAGATTTAAATTATGGTTATTATCACCCGCGCAACCTATGCTAATTTAATATACAAATGTTCATATCAATACCACTTCCCCAGATAGCGTGGTATCTGTTCTATAATAAAATATGTGGAACGTCAGGTCTAAAAGGATGCCATATAGGCTCTACCTAAAGGAAGTGTTAACCAAAAAGCATTTGCTAGTATATAATTGAAAATTTTGTGCTCCGTGTGGTACGGAGGCTCAGTGGCAAAGGAACAGATTGCGACTTAGACGAACCAAGATTCGCACCCCATCCGCATTAACTTCTAGATTGTACGTGAAGAGCTCGAAATAACTACTAAACCAATCTACTGGATGAATTGCCTTTTCTACGTTATACAATGTTCAGTTTATACTGACAAATGTGACTAGTTTTACAACACGAACGCAAAATTGATTTGAATAATTGTTATTACCACCAATTATCATTTAACAGTATAAATAGTAAGCTTTGCATCTTAGTTGCAATGTCATAAACGTCATAATTCTATGACAGGACGACCACATTCATATTTGCAAGCTTGCTATAAGCACCAATCACACTTTATTCAACCAGGGGTAAAATACAGCGACATATTTTTGAAAAATTTTCCGTCATATTTAGTAAATGGCATGCACTGTAAATTTCAATAGAAGTGATTAGCTCTTCTGGTTTATTCAACAAAAGCTACATCAATAAATTTAAATTCAGTATATGCAAAAATCGTTGGCCTATATTTTCGATGAAAATGTAGCTGTACGTGTATTTTTTGTTATTCCGGCTCTTGAATAATATGCACGTACGATTTATAATGATTGCTTCCAAAGTCACGTAGGTATGCTGGCTTAGTCTATGCGAACTGTCACCCTTGTGCTTTGACTTGAACGACGCACTAAAAGAACAGCTGTTCAGATAAAAAAACGCCACTCTGTAAAAGAAATATTTCCGAGGCTTATGACAAACTTTGTACCTTTTGCATCACATTAGAAAACGTATTGTATTTCAAATTGATTTTTATCCCATACTTTCATACGAACCATATGACCAGACAATTACAACTGACCATTTACAACCGCACCAAAAGGCACTAGCTCATTACATGCATGCAAATCTATATATATATATATATATATATATATATATACATATATATATATATATATAAATTATAAAACCGAGGCAAGAAATACTTTTGTCGAAAATTTGTATTTTTGCTATGAATAACTTTCCACTAAAATTTTCAATTTTAGTTCTGAAATATTAAAATTATTGATACATATACAAGTATATAAATATATATATATATATATAAATGTCTAATGGAAAAATTGAATTTTCCCGCTAATGCAATGTTTAGTCAAAACAAAACAAATATTATCAGCATAAACACATCATTGCAAAAAATACCAATGATAATTACGTCAAATAGACCGGTTTCGGCCATGCTGTACAATCATGAATTACTTGAAATTATTTACTTTGCATGAGCTTTGTAAATTATGCATTACGTAATATGTATGTCTTTATGTGGTCAGTATAAAATAATACGTTCGCAAGAGAGAAAAATATCACGCGGGCAGGTTTCGTCTTTAATGGAACCTCGTGTAGTACTTCGCAAGACTTGCCGCGACCTCGGCACATACCGGAACGACTAGCTTTGGAGTCTTTCACTCATCTACTTCACCATGCATGTCGCCCATTATCCACAACTTCCAGATATATATATATATATATACTTGTAATTTCCAATTACCTTTGAATATTAGACAGTATATAATTTATTATGAAGTGAAAACACAAATAATAACAAATTGGATACTGACCGGTTTATTTGAAGAATGCCCAACGAAAATTTACATTTATTTTCATTTATTTACATCCTCGGTTATCATTTGAATATGTGGGTGGCAGCTAGTCTGGTTTCCCGTTTAACTTCTACTTTTTGTCAGTGGTTTATCGCGGGTTAATTTGTCAGTGCATTTGCCTATTTGTCTGTTTGTGTGTCTGTTAGTGTTAAGGAGTTCTTTTCATTTTATTAGAAAGTATTGTTTGAGATCAGGTTATTCTAAAATTTTAATTGGGTTTTGATTTTTTAGCTATTATGTCTATGAATGGTGTTATTTTGTGTGTTTTATTGTTTCGCTTTGTTTTTATTTAATTTTATCACAATGGTAACAGCGTAGATTGTAAGGATTCCAGTTATAAGCGCCCATATTTACTTTAATCAAGGTTGTGTTCCTTATATGAGAAACAGATCCATTATATACATCCATTTGTCAGTATAAACTGAGCATTATACAATTTAAGAAAGTAAATACATCCAGTAGGCCAGTTTAGTCTATATCGCGAACTCATCATATACTTTCCAGAGTTTGCCTTGAACAGGGCTCGAACCTGGGAACGTCTGCCTTGGAATCTGGTTTTATAACCACTGAGGCACCCTGCCGCACAATATATATGTAATTTTTAGTTATATACTAACTTCTTTCTTGGTTAGCCCCTCTTTCAGGAGGAGCCTATATAGCATACTTTTGAACCTGAAGTTCCAACTGACCATCACAAATCTGTCATTATGGAACAGATACCAATTTGTGTCGCTATCAGCGATGGTATTTGTGCTATTCGTGCAACCTTTTTTGATTTCAATCTGTTGCCTATCCGTCCGAATGCTTGTTGAGGCTGGTCTAATGATTGTTCGAGCTTTCCTTGATGCTAGCAATTTTGTTGTGTTGATGAAACTTTTTGAATTTTTACACCGCAAGGCTTATGTTTATATATATATATATATATATTTATATATATATATATATATATATATATATATTCTTTTAAAATGTGAGTTTAATGAAATTATTGTACCTTTCCTTTAGGAAAAATAAAAATAAACTTTATCAGATACAATAGACATTTCTTTCACATGATCTCATCAAGTATCTACTAATGAGCATATATTTATATATAAATTTGAAAGCAAAATATGACAGAAATACGTAAACAAAGAGAGAGTATGAAAAAACGGAAACCAATCAATTACGTGCGTCACATTCAGTTCAAGCTCAATGCCTGAACATGCTTCTTCTGATTATATAAATCCGCATAAAACGCAATTGATTGGTTTCCGTTTTTCACACTCTCTCTATGTTTACATATTTCTATCTTGTTTTGCTTTCCAATTTATACATAAAGATATATTGATTAGTGGATGCTTGAGAAGATAATGAGAAAAGAAATTTTTCTTTGTATCTGATAAAATCTTTTGTTCTGCACATAGGGAGTTGGTAATAATGATTATATATATATATATATATATATATATAAATTATAAATTTTCTGATTTTGCTTTGTGTAGAATTGCGAAATTGGACAAATTAGCTCGGGTGCCCCGTTTCCAATAAATGATCGGAAAAAGCTGATTTTCCTGACGGTGCCAAACCTACCTTATCAATTTCTGCGGGAAATGTAGCTAGAATCTGATGATCAATTTCTTTTTCGGCTGTCCGATATATATACTACCGCATATACGTCAACATTTGTAGACTAGTAATAACTTTATGCGAATTGGCAATTGATCCTTGGCATCAAACCTCATCATTCACTAATTGGTGATTACGTTGTTAACTATTGCACTTTGGAGATTCTTAACCACCGCGCAAGTATAGAAGACGCTAGATTGCCTCTTAGTGGTACTTTTTTGAAAATAGTTTGGACGGTATCATCCTTAATAAAAATCGGACGTGGTCTGATGTTGGAATCTGTGAACCGCTGCGGGTATTTGTGCATTGACAAACGTTTCCTTAAGCAGTCTAGCTCTTCCTTGATCTTGTGTTTAAAGCTAATATTCCGGTTACAGCTTGCTAGGTTGTTAATAAGGTTTCTTTTATCGTTATAATAAATGTGTTCCAAGTGAAAGTTGATTTTCTATGTATTGCCAGTATTTAACCGACATTTTTCTTAAATATGTTAGATGTTCAAAAAGGAAACAGTGTGTCTTTCTCCAAGTTGAGAGTGAATTTGATTTCTGGATCAGTTGCATTGGCTTCTTGAGGATTTCGGTTGGGTCTACTGCGTCTAGAATGAACAGTAGTGGATCATCTACATATATTTTGTAGAGTACGCACCAGTCGATTATGCATTTCATCCTAGTTTCTTCATGATGGTGCAGGTATAAAATTGCCAGGAGAGTTGCAATGCCGCTCCACATAGTAAAACCACCGAATTTCCGGTAATAGTTATCTACAATTGTAAACTGCATGGTTTTTGTACATTCTAAAATAAGGTATTATAGGTCATTGGTTTCTATAGGAAATTCCTGAGATTCATTAATAATCATGTGACGCAGGCTATGTGCTGTTATTTCAGTCAATTGTTCATGAATAAAAATGGGTCGTCAAGCGGGACCATTTTGTTTCCTAGGAACTTTTTATCTTCAGTTTATCTGCTAACTCGAAAGATTCCTCGATGTTGTTTGTGCTAATGCTATTTTTTATTGCGTAAAACAATTTTCAGAGAAACTTAGCAAGTTTGAATTGCGGTGCGACGATCATTGTCATAATGAGACGCATCGGAGAGGTTCCTCAAGTTTTTGGTTTGCCGTAAATTCTCACGGCGTTTGTTCCAATATATTCCGCCTCTTGAATTTTTTCCTAGGTATCCTGATCTGTTTTGTGAATCATCCGATGAAGGTAAAACGCGTGTCTCCATTTTTTCAGGATAGCATTTATTCTTGTTTGAATATTAGTTAAATCACCTTTCTGTGCGACGCCTGGTTTGAGTTTTGATTTAGCATTTACGATATCGTTTATGGACTCTCTATAGACATCGGCGTCAAGCGTAACAAATCCTGATCTTTCTTTGGATGTGACAAGTCGCATACTTTTGTCTGATTGTAGCTTTCCTATTCTGTTTATATTTTTCTGTGTAATGATTTTACTGCATTTGATATTCTTTCTACATTTTTTCAGAGTGCTTATTTCCTCGGGATTTATTTCTTTGGAGGCAATGCCTATTGTTAAATCGTTGTAGAAGTTGTAAATTCCAGCCTGGATGTCAATAACATCGCTTTTGCTTTGATTCTTTTAATGTGGCAGACATTTTCTCCTAAATCAAGTAATTCTTTCTGATTTTTTGACAAGATGGCCTTTGAATAACTGAGAATAAATGAATCGGAGTTAGTTGTAAGTTTACACTAAGAAAGAAATAAGTTAAGCCTTCGTGTGGGTTCTTTATTTCTCTGTCAGCTGTTGATCTCAAAAATGTTTCAGTTTTTATTGTAAAGGCATCGAATTCGCTCTCGTCGAAACTACCAAGTTGACGACCAAGAAATTAAATACTTTTCTCACACTTTTGCAGCAATGATTAGTTCTCAATGTTGACATTGGTTCATAGGCGGTCTATAAGCTTATTCTTCGGTTTCTGGTGTGGGGGTTAATTAAACTATTGGTCATCAATTAACTCCTCATGTAAAAATAAATCAAATTATATTTTACGACATTTGATGTTATCGCTGGTTTCATAAAACAATATTTTGTTTTTTTTAAATATTGTAATTTTTTGGAAGTTTCTTTTGTTCATATTGTCGAAGATTTTGACTTGTCTTGGTGAATGTTTATAAGAGTTGTTTCTGAGTTGCTGAGTTGCACAAACGGTATACTGCGTGGTTCTATCCGAGTACTCTTTGCTAATAAAGTATTGAAATTACATTCATCTATCGTTCTTAATACATATTATTGGGAAGGATCTCAAATTTGCTTCAGGTAATTGACGTAGATATTTGTTTTTAAGGTCACCACCGTATCGTTCTCTCATCTGTGGATATGAGCGTATTTGGGTGAGCACACTTATTGTTATAATATATAAATTGCAAGAAATCTTATTCCAATATTATGGCTGGTTAAATAAATATTAAGGATACAGGGCAATTAGCAAGTGGACTTCAGGAAAGTAGTTTAAAAGATAATTCAGAGGAACTTAAGTGTTCCAAATTAGATGATCATACCGCATATATGGATTATTCGAGCCTGGCATCTCAGAGGCTCTCTTATGGTAGAGACCAAAGGGCCTCTATACTGGTTATTAATTCTGCACTGCTAAAGGAATCTGTTTAGCATCAAATCTTACTGTAAACACGATTTCACAAACTTAATTCTTTACAGAGTTTTGGCACTGAATCTATTGGGTGGTATATCAGCATTTAGTTCCTTACAAGTAAAAGGTTGTCATTGCTCTTTAGTTATTTTTATAATTACGATTTACTTCAAATCTTACGTAATATATTCCTTTATTAGGAAGAGGAAGCACATTTAATAAGAAAGTGAATAATGGCCGGTTAACCCAGTCAATCAGATGAAAATCAATGATGTTTATAAATGAAACATTGTAAAGTGTTATTGAGCAATTTTAAAATAAACCGTACATTATCCACATTGTTTTTAAATGCGTTTTATATTCTTAATAAATATATATATATATATATATATATATATATATATTGAAATTAATTTCACTATTATTTAAAGTATGATATATAAATATATCTTTAAAAAAAATTTTCATTAAATTATAGTCAAAAGTCAAGTTTGGCAAATTGAACACTAATTTGAAAGTGATTCCCACCAATTTCCACTTGAAGTAAAGACCGTTCAATGTTAAGTCAATGTAAAACTGCAGAGTACATGCAATGAACGGCTACTTTGAATCGGAACAAAATGCTCACAGTATAGAAACCTGGCCACACTTGTCTCAGTATTACTAAGACTTGCCAAATGAGTCGGAACACGGACCACGAAATGTATAACATTTACAATCTTATAACATGCAATGATTCTACCGAAGGCAATTATTAAAGAAAATGTTTTATTTTAATTAAAGCACTAAATAAAAATAAAAATTTCGTTTATTGTAACTAAATGCGCAAAATTAATTTTGAAAATTAAAATGAAAACGTGTATTTTTCAAGTTAACAATCAATAATTGCGCGGAAGTTGATATCTTATCTTTAAATAAAGTTTGCGAACTTAATATTAATACCAATCCCACAGTATTTAAACAGTCGTCGAACTACATAGTAAAACGTCTTCAGTTGAAATCATCACAGATAGCCATTAGATTGATTAAATGAATACAATACAATTACATTTCATATATATATATATATATATATATTTGCATCTGTCATTTAAAATGTTTTAGCCAATATATTGTACATTACACGGTGTGCGATGATGTGCGTCAACGTGTAATTAGATAATATTGTCCTTTAAATTCGGTAGAACTAATTTTCTACACCATTCACATAGCTGGAATTATATATATATATATATATATATATATATATATATATATATATATCTTCTAACGATCTTGGGAGAAAATAATTCTGCGTTAGAGTCATAACTAAGCACAGAAAACCGTTTTTCTTTTGTTCATGTCCATTTGTTCCAAGAAATTCGTGAATTTTATAAACTTATCTTGTCGTTTCACTTCAGACAATTTGAAATCTATTCTATAGAAACTGAGCAGACGATATTTTGAGTAGGTATTGCTGTTTGATCCTTGTCTTACAGTTGTTGTGCGTGCTATGATGATGTTCCGAATTCTTAAAAACGCGTCAGTGTGTGGTAGAAGCGGTGGATTTGTCACACTGTGCGACTTTTTGGACAAAAGAGGATTGTTGGTTATGCTCGAAATCTAGCTTTAAATATTTGTTGCCAACACCTGCGCAATGAATGATTGTTTGATTGAATAATTTTGAAACTGATATTTTTCGTTTTGGAAAAGTTTTATTTTTATTTTTTTTCTAACAATGTATTTTCAGGGAAAACATGTGGACATGAGGCTATTAAGCAATTTTATTACCAATTCATTGAATGTTTCTATTGCACTAGTTTATTCCTCCTACTTGATAGCCACGTAGGGCTAAAGTTACTATTGACTACGCATTATCTTAATAAGCCACGAAAATATACAAATAAAGATTGAGGTAATAATGGCATTGCTATGGTTCTAGCCGATTTACTAGCTGAAGCCGTGGAAATTCCATCCACATGTTTTATCCTTTGAAACGTCAAATTTATGACAGGAACAACAGAAAAACTCTTACAAAATGAAATAAACGGTGAAACTTTACAGAATTTGTAGTTTAATCCAAAATAAATAATATTAGAAGAACAAAATATGGTTTAAACCACCACAGGCTTTTCAAGTAATATTTATTTCTCGATTACAGATAAGAGTATTGACATTTTAATTCAAACTAAATTTGAAATTTTACAGCATGGACCTTTTCTGTGTTGTACTTTTAAGAAGTTTTCACACTAATACGACCTATAAAAACTGATTCAAATCAATAGTCTGTTATTTCCAGGTGCTTGCCTAGAGGGTGGAACCTCTTTGATATTTACGTACTGATGTAGCGGAGAAGCTTTATTACTAAGTTTTCTGATCAAATTTATTTGTATCACCTTCTTTGTATATCTTCTTTGTGAGCAAAGATAACTTTTTACAATGGCAAGATAATATTGCATTTTACAAGACATTTGACGTATATTAGAATTTTCATTTTCAACTTCCAGTTTCATATTTAATTGGTTGCACCAATAAGCTGAACGATAAAGTTAATGGTTGTAAAGATTTATTTAATAAAGGAAAAGGGACTGAAGTTTTAGATGCAACCACCACTTATAATTTTATGTTAGAGTAGCGGCGGCAACTGTCCAGTAGGTTACATTGAATTCGCATGCATCATTTCAAATTGGCCTACCTTATGAAAGTAATAATGACATTTGAAGCATTGGCATTATGTTTTTACATTGCGTAATCTTCAAACAGATGATTACTAATGCTTAGGATGGACGAGCATTCGCTACTCTTCTATGCCTTTTGTCACAGCAGTTAGGTAACTATCACGATTAGATTACAAATCAGGTGGCTAGATTTGGCTTCCTTAACTTGAACATGGATATTACAAGCATTTCGAATTAAAACAGCCTAACCGTGGTCTGATCAACTTCCTACTTCTGACATCTAAGCGAATAGAGCTGTGATCGGCAGGTTCCAGCTATTTACCTACATCAATGAAGATTACAATTGGCGTTGAGTAAAACTAGAAATGCGCAATTGAATTTGAAGTATTGATATTCCTCGTTATTTGTAGTTACCGGCTTTCAGGTGAATTGGACTTAAAATTAAACTAATTTCAACATCCAGTTTTGGAATGCGTGCCTTAATAAAATTTATAGCACCCTTTCCATGTACAAAAATAAAAAGAAATTTTATCAGATACGAGAAACTCTTCTTTCTAATATTCTTCTCAAATATCTATAAATGAACATTCTATTAGTATATAAATGTAAAGGCCCAACAAAATAAGAAAATATAAACATGGAGAAAGTGTGAAATAAGGGAACAACCAATTAGTTGCGTGCGTCACCTCCAGTTCATGCATAATACTTGAAAATTCTTCTTTTGCTTGCCTATATCCGGTTGTAATTTTTTATCCATAAAGTTTCCTATGTGGCTAACTCCCTTATATTAATGCATTTGGTAATTAACTTAAATGCTATGTCTGGAGAACATACTTGTGGGAGTTCCACCATGTTTTGTGAAATTGCAGACGTGAATTGACTATTTGAATTAAAAAAGGCGCTTAATTTGCAATGTTCTCTCATTCGGGTAATTAACCGTCTGGTCGATCGACAACTTGCGCAGGTATATTAGTAAATTATATTTGCTGTCGTTATCAACGGGTTTTACCCTTTTGTTGTAGATAAAGTCAAGTGTGTTAGCTCAAATAACACTCGTAGTTTAGCTGCATTAAATTTGTGTGGACTAATCAACCTGTCAATTCCTGAAAAGCAATTACAAACTGTTGATAATTTATATTGAAACGTCACAAATCTGATGTAATGCAAACACTGTGCAGACCAGGATGGTTTATTAAAAATTATTCTATTTGATTATCCTATAGTATCTTTCTGTAGTTAAACATACAAGAAAGACAGAAAATCATCTTTCTCGTGCTCTGAAGTGAAACCGATATTCTTATGCGCTTTGTTGAAACACTTGAAGAAATATTAATGTCTATATAGAATATAATTGGACAATATACGTGAGCACATTGTCAATCAACTTAAATATGTCGATCGACAGGACGGTTATTTAATCGAATGAGAAAACGTTGCAACTTAAACGCCTGTTTTAAATCAAATGCTTAATTTACGTCTGAAAATGCGCAACACATCACTGAAACCTCACACGTATGTTCTCCGGACTTAGCATTTAAGATAATTACTAAATACAATAGCAGAAGGGAGTTAACCACATAGGAAACTAACTGCCATTGAGAATTGTGTTCTGACACAATTTCATCATCAGTGTGGTTGATACGATAAGAAGTCAATAAACTTGAAAATAACTTCAGTCAAACACTTCTAACACCATCCTTGTAACCATGTCTGCGGTTAGAACATTTCACTATGAGAAAATCGTTTGAAAGCAGGTACTTTATGCAATAGATAAAGGACTAAAACTACTGAAATCGTAATTATTACTTCTTACACGCTCAAGGGCGTATTTATACACGTTGTCACATCTTCTTTATAAGTGCTCGAAAGGCATCGAGCCAAATCATTTGGCCTGATATGTTAATAATTTGGCACAGCCTACAAAGGCTTGTATGCGTTTATTAAAAGCATGAGCATAAAAATAGTAATCGTATCTGTCAATCTATATGAAGGTGATATTTGCTGAGGGTTTTCCGGGACATGGGTTACTTAAGGTTGCATTTTGTAATCCTTCAAAATTTGGCAATGTTTTTTTATAACCACAGCAACATCATCATAGCAATAAGATAATTGATTAGAGGACATGGACCAGAATTTTAACAATCACCGAGTAAATGTTTAAGAATTAGGCTTAAAATAGTTTAATCATTAGTCTGGGTATTGCATCAGTCATGTTAATTAGCCGTAAGACATAGTGGTCGGCAGACATTCTCGGTCAGATTTCATGATGATCCAAACTGTTGGTATAATTTATCAGTGGCTATTATTTTAGATTTAAGCCCATTAGAAGAACACAAAGATTACAGTTTAATTAAAAACAGAAATTATTGAAGTCCAGTCAAATGGGATTAGCACTAATCCGGAAAGGTAATTTATGGAGGGCGTTTTAAATGAACACCAACTATTCAGGTAAGAAAGAAACATTAGAACTGTGTTTTTGTGACTTTTTGTAAAAGATAAATATGACGCGGCAATTTAACGATTTAAGTTTAGGGCTAAATTTTTTTCTTAAATTCATAGGCGTATAACTGCATTAGATATACTTTGAGATTTAAGTTTAATGAAAGGTAAATATTTTAAGTCTTCTGTTAAGACAAATAAACAAACAGGTTCTCAATGTTTCTTGTTTCCTTGATTTTCTCTGTATATTT